>JANHZU010002271.1:233890-246888 GCA_032468055.1 Acrochordus granulatus | reverse complement strand
TGATACCTCATCCCATGGTGACGAATGATCTCACCCAGCGGTTTCATGTAGATGTTAAAAAGGAGGGGAGAAAGCACTGAGCCCTCCAGCACACCACAAAGTAATGGCCGAGGGTTGGACCTTTCCCTCCCTATTAGCACCGATTGGGACCGGCCACAGAGAAAGGAGCCGAACCAGCGCAAAACTACACCACCCAGCCCCAGCCCCCCCGCAGCTGACCCAACAGGATACCGTGGTTGACGGTATCGAAAACCGCCATGAGGCCAAGGAGGGCTAGGATGGATACACTATCTCCATCCCGCTCTCGCCAGAGATGAACCATAAGAGCAACTAAGACTGTCTCTGTCCCATGACCAGGCCTGAACCCAGACTCAAAATGGTCCAGAAAATCCATTTCCTCCACGATCCTCTGTAGCTGCCAGGCGACCACTTTCTCAACCACCTTGCCCAAAAAAGATAGGTGGGAGACTGGCTGATAATTATCTACGCAAGTGGAGTCCAGTGATTTTTTTTTAACAGAGAGCGAACCAGGGTCTCTTTAAAAGGCCTGGAAAAACCCTCTGTTGCAGTGAGGAATTCATCACTGCATGGACCCACCTGCTAGTCACCTCCCTGGAGGCTTTTACCAACCAAGAGGGACAAGGATCTAAATAAAATATCTTACGTTTCTTGTATTTCACATTGTAAAATATTCAGAATGTACATTTAGTATCACAATCCTAACACCAGTCATATTTTGAATGTTAATGCTTCTAAAAGCTAATAGCAATAGAGTTACAAACATTATAAACCAGTGTTTCTCAACTGTGGCAACTTGAAAATGGTTGTACTTAACTTCAACAATTACGCTGGCTGCAGATTTCTGGGAATTGAAATCCACCCATCTCCAAGTTGTCAAGTTTGAAAAATACTGTTTTAGTAATCATGCAAATGACCAGCATTCTCAATTTAAGTAATTAAATTGCTTTTTATGGCTTTAACATCTTAATGCATGAAGCCAAAAATTCTATGTTAGCATAAGGTGTTTCTCTTTTAAAAATAGATAGGTGCAACAAGCATATCAGGTGGAGATATTTGTGTGTCATGCCAGATATACACTGGAGTTGTTATATGTGTTTGTCTTGAGGTAAAATTCACTTTTCATATGGTAATGTCATCTTGTCTTGTTTTCTAGACATTCACCAACCTTGGCTCTAATATACTTGTTTGTATTTAGAATAATCAAAATAAAAATGGGTTGGGGTTTAATGGAGGTGCAGAAGTTTTTATTTTAAAGCAGAATGACAGATGAATATTTAAGCATTACCCAGAGTTCTCTACTTCCAGGCTGAATTTCCATAGATTGGAAAAAAGCCATCACAAATTATTTCTATACTAGTCTACCCAATTTAGCCTTCTTACCAGCTTCCAAGACATGTTCAATGTAATGAGCTGGGAGCCAAAGTCCGAGTAAGGCAGAGATACATAATTGATTGTGGCTTTTCAGAAGACTGAGTGAGACATTAATAACTTTCTCCCATATAAAATAAGGTTTTTTAATCACAATGTTTTCCACTCATGTTCTGTTGGTTATTTTAATGACATTCATTTAAACTCGTATTTGGACAATGGATTTGTATTTCTTTCTTTATATCTGAACACTTTCTTTATATCTGAAATTTTAAGTAATTTCTGAATCTCCTGTCTGTGTCAAAGCACTCTCCTTACAGTAGGAATCAATTTTAAGGTTCACAGAAATGTTATCTAGTCAATTTCATTAAAAATTCCATAGTGGTTCACAAATTTCTGTACATTATGTTGAAATGTACAAGTTTCAATATGTTATATTGAAATTCTTCCAAATAATGCTGTTAGCATTAAAAAATGTATAATATGTTGACTTAACATTTTATCAACATTATTATGATGTACTTTAAAAATGCATTATGATTAATAAAATTATATAGCTAGAGGATAAACATCCTAGAGAAAGATCTATGTGGTGGCTAAGAATCATCAGTGACTTGATGGCCCAGTCAATCAAAGTCTTGAGAAGCTTTTTAGACTGTTCTAAATAGTGCTTAAACTTGATTATTAATCTAGATTCCATAGTCTTTACATTATATATTTCTTGCATTGCAGCAGCTGTCTTCTGTTAACAGTTTTCCATGTACTGTATCCATTTTCCAATCAACAGACCTTTGCTCAGCAGAATTCAATTAAATAGTCTGTGTTTATTATTTGTAAGTGGAATACTAGCCCTAGTATATGGCTAGAATTGTAAAATCCACAAGCCTTATTCAAAGTGTTTTTATATGTAATGAAATTTTAAAGGAAATAAAAGGATTCATTAGCGACTGGAAAAAATTTACCTAGATTTAAAAGAAAACAAAATACAAATGTAAACTATTAAAAGTTTTATAGATATGCATTTTATCAGACAACCAAATATATTCCTTCAGTAAGATTGATTTATTTTTATTACAAATTATCCACAAGTATTTTGGGATGAGTTCTGTTTTGTTTTTAAATTATAATTCTATTACCCTATAAAAGAGAAAATAGATTAAAAAATGCTTTATGTGCTAAGAGCAATTTTGAGGGAATATTAGTATTAATTAATTTTTTGCCAGTCTTAATTTTCTTTCCATTAAGAGAATTGGTTTTACAGTAATAACTTCACAATTTTAATGTTATTATTCCATATTTTTAGAAAAAATAATGCATTATATTAGAACTAGATTCTTAAATTAATCTTACAAAATGCAACTCCTCAATTTTTAATAGGGTTTGATTTGCCGCTATCCTATTTATATTTACATTTAAATATAATGTGTGTATATTCAAATATTTAATATACATGCCAACTATATAGTATTGTAATTCATCACCAAGAAAATTTTGATTCCCAAAAGTTGGCCCAGAGTCTTCTGAAATATATATTTGTTTTGTTTTTAATTAAGCAGATTCTGTTGGGCTGTAAAAACAACTACTTTGTGCTTCTTTTGTTCCTACTAATTAGAAAGTATTGTGTTGAAAAGGTGAATTAAAGTTAAGGAATTAAAAGCTCTTCACTATTTGAAATATTATATAAACTCAGATTATGATGAATGAAGGAAGGTTTTTTTTCCCTCAGTAAGCTTAAAATATCCAGACAGAATGTAGTATTTAAAAGGTGAAGCTGTTCCTTCTCAAAATACCAGTCCGTTGTAATGGTTGCAGAATCCTAATTTCATTTTGAACAATAGACTAAGCATTTTTACTCTGGACCAGCTTGTTAGTCATGCACTGATAGTATGTAATTAAATATTTCTTGAGCCCAGAGGGAGCACATTTACACTTTAAAGAGACACTGCTAAGCTGAAAGATAATTAGCATCACATGTGAGGGCTTTGCTTAAAATATATAAAATATATATTATGCTATCACTGCTTGCTGTGTGCAATGGCATTTACTAACACTGCTCACTTTAAAAATGGTCAAATTCTTATTTTGCCAGCTAATTAGCAGTTGCCAGTGTCATTTTTGTGATGTTGCAGCTAGTAATATAAGCCCAGTTGCATAGTCACAAAAGTGATCATTGGAAACTGTGACTCTGCTGCAGGGACATTTTGGGAAATCCATTTTCTGAGCTTCTAACAGCCTTTGACCTTTGTTTGCTGATGGTTTGCATGGTGATTTTTTGTATTACTAATCATTCTTTCCTAGTCAATTCTTCTTTCTCTTTCTGTACATATGTATATATTTTATTAAAATAATACTAAATATTAGTATAAATTTATACATTTGACTAGGATCTGGAAGGACTAAATTTGAATGAAATGACACTGCTTTGTATATATCAACATGTTCTAATCACTGAAATTTATTTGAAACCATTATTTCTGTGTGCTTTTTCATATATGTCATGATTCAGATATTTGAAAAGATATCATAACAATTTTAAAACTGAGATACAGATAGCCATTGTTTGGCAGTTTAAATTGCCAAACAAAATTTAACAGATAAGCTGAATTATAGAGAATACAAATGTGAAAAAAATATTAATGCCCCAAGCTCTTTTCAGAAATAAAGTTATTTGAATCTGAATTGATCAATGCTTTACTTTGTTTACTGCTATCAAGTACAAAATATAACCCCAAAACATCAAGACTTTTTGCATTCATTTATACTTGGAATTCTGCTTTTCCACATACATTTTGTGTATTCAAAACAAACTTGAAATGTCATTAAATGATAAGCTGACATACATGTGTGCTGAGGATAGCAAGTGTGAATGAATTGTCAAATGGAAAATGAAGCCTTTTATTCCTCTGTCCTGTTTGTAAAATCAAGGCCATGATTTTTAATCCTAATAATAATGAAAGTACTGACTGAAGATTTTATACGCACAGACATACATATGTATGTGTTTACATATTTATTTATTTATCACATTTCTATGCCGTCAATTTCTGAAGACTCTTGGCGGCTTATATAGATTAGAAATTATACTTTACATTACTTTTTATTTACCCTGCCCCCCTCGGCTGGCCGGCAAGGTTCATACTTGGGGCATCCTCCAAGACTCCTGCTCCGCCCCCGGGAATCCGCACCGACTCGCTGCTCCGTCATTTTTGCCAGCCAGCTTTTCCCTCTGAAGGAGGTACCCATCAATCTACTTGTATTTTCATGTGTTTTCGAACTGCTGGGTGGGCAGGAGCTGGAGGTGAGTGATGGGAGCTCAACCCATCATGTGGGGCTGTGGCTCAAATCACTAGAGTGCCAGCCATTTCTGGTCAACATAACTAATGGCATTAAGCTGCTGAGCCACCGTACCTCCTTTATTTATACATACACAAACATATAATATATACACACACATACATAAAGGTTTTCCTTGTTTAGTTGTGTCCAACTTCAGGGGTGGTGCTTATCTCCAATTCACAGCCAAGGGAGCAAGCATTTGTCTGAAGACAGTTCTGTGGTCACATGGCTGTCATGACCATACACCAAGTCACATGGAACACTATTATCTTTCCACTGAATTAGGTGATATCTATTTATCTACTTGTATTTTTACATGCTTTCAAGCTGCTAAGTTGGCAGTAGTTGGGACAAGTAATGGAAGCCCACCCCATTATGCACTTCCAGCCATGTACTTCCAGCAATAAGCATCTTAACTACTTGGCCACCGTTCTCTAATTTCATATACACACAAACATACATACATACATATATACCTCAGTGAGGCACTACCTTGATGTGGTTGTGGACCTTGTGTGCTCCGAGGAAGATGAGGTCTATGCCAGAGGATCAACTATACTGGACAGATCTCATCAGAGGAGCCAGACAAAGAATGTCTTCCTCCCATAAAAATATGGTAACATGTAAGTTACAGAAACCCATGCTAGCTCAGTCATCACCCAGATGAAGAAGGACCATTCTAGATGTTAGAGTTCCTGGACATATGGTCAAAAATGGGCTATAGCACTGGAGAAGGAAATGGCAACCCATTCTGATATCCCTGCCAAGAAAACTCCATGGACAGTAATAAAAGGCTAAAACATACAGTACTGTACAAAAGTCTTAGACGCCACCCATTTTGTTTTAGCCAAATTTTAATGACCATCCATAATTATTTTTTGATCTCTGTATTATGATTAAAACAGAAAATACAAGAAATATGTACAGAACATTTAAACAAACATAATTTTCAGAACAAAATGGCTTCTTCAGGCAAAAGTCAGTGTAAAGTAGTCAGTACTAAATACTTGCCACTTTAGCCTATAGAAGCTGTTTTTTCTGCTTTTTCCTGTTTTTAAATACTGCATACAACTTTCCTATATTTTCTGGTTGTATTCTAATAAAGAGACTGAAAACATAATTATATGTGGTCATTATACCACTGATAAAACAACAGATCTAGTGGTTGGCTAAGACTTTTGCACAATACTGTATGACGCCAGAAGATGAGCCCCTCAGCTTGGAAAGAGTCCAGTATGCTACTGGGGAAGAATGGAGGGCAATTACAAGTAGCTCCAGAAAGAGAGAAGTGGCTGGGCCGAAAGCAAAGGGATGCTCACTTGTGGATGTTCTCGAGGTGAAAGGAAAACCAAATGCTGTAAAGAACAATATTGCATAGAAACCTGGGATGTAAGATCTATGAATCAAGGTAAGCTGGATGTGGTCAAATATGAGATGGCAAGATTGAACGTCGACATTCTGGGAATCAGTGAACTAAGATGGACAGGAATGGGCAAATTTAATTCAGATATCTATACTGTGGACAGTAATCCCTTAAAAGAAATGGAGTAGCCATCATAATAAAAGAGTGGCAAAAGCAATACTAGGGTATAGTCTCAAAAATGACAGAATGATCTTGGTTCAAATGCAAGGCAACCCATTCAACATCACAGTACTCCAAGTCTATACTCCAGTGCTGAAGAGGCTGAAGTTGATTGGTTCTATGAAGTACTACAACACTTTCTAGAACTCAAACCATAGGGGATTTGGAATGCTAAAGCATGAAGTCAAAAGATAACCAGAATAACAGGCAGGTTTGGCCTTGGAGTACAAAATGAAGCCAGGCAAAGGCTAACAGAATCTTGGCAAGAGAAAAGTGTAATAAATTTGGTCACTTTTCCAACAACCCAAGAGGTGACATGGACAACACCTGATGGTCAACATTGAAATCAGATTGATTATATTATTTGCAGCCAAAGATGGAGAAGCTCTATACAGTCAGTAAAAACAAGACCTGGAGCTGACTGTGGTTTAGATCATGAAGTTCTTATTGCAAAATTTAGGCTTAAATTGAAGAAGGAGAAAACTCTAGGCCATTCAGTTCTGACTTCAAATATATCCTTATAAATATACAGTGGAGGTGAGGAATGGATTTAAAAGCTTAGATACAGTAGACAGAAAAGAATAATAAATGTAAGAAAGCGAAATGGCTGTCAGTTAAGGTTTTACAAATAGCTGAGGAAAGAAAGACAAAAGGCAAGGAAGAAAGGGAAAGATGCTCAACTGAATGTAGGTTTACAGAGAATCAAAGATCCATTAAATGAACAATGCAAAGAAATAGAAGAAAACAATAGACTGGGAAAACTAGAGATCTCTTCAACAAAATTGGAGATATCAAGGGAATATTTGTGCAAAACTAGGCATGATAAATAACAAAAATGGTAGAAGAGAAAAAAGCAGAAGAGATGGCAAGAATACACAGCAAGAAATACAGTACAAGAAAGATCTAAAGGTCCTGATGGTGTGTTCGCTAACCTAGACCCGAATCTCCAGGATGTAAAGTCAAGTGGGCCTCAGAAAGTATTACTAAGAACAAAGCTAGTGGAGGTGACAATATTCCAGCTGAACTATTTAAAATCCTAAAAGAAGATGTTGTTAAAATGCTGCATTCAATATACCAGCAAGTTTGGAAAATCCAGCAATGGCCGAAGGATTGGAAGAGGTCAGTTTATGTTCCAATCCCAAAGAAGGACAATGCCAAAGAGTGTTCAAACTACTGTACAATTGTGCTCATTTCACACGCTAGCAAGGTTGTGCTCCAAATACTACAAGCTAGACTTCAACAATATGTGTACTGAGGACTACCAGAAGTACAAGCAGGGTTTCAACAAGACAGAAGAGATCAAATTGCCAACATTCGCTGGATCATGGAAAAAGTGAGGGAATTCCAGAAAAACATCTACTGTACTTCATTGTCTATGCTAAATAAAGCCTTTGATTGTGTGGATCACAACAAACTGGCAAATTCTTAAGAAGACCAGAGTTCAGACTATCTTCCCAATCTCCTGAGAAACCTGCTTATGGGTCAAGAAGCAACTGGTCAAGAAGCCAGACATGGAAGAATGGACTTGTTCAAAATTGGGAAAGGAGTACAACAAGGCTGTATATTGTTACTCTTTTTATTTAACTTATTTGCAGAATACATCATACAAAATGCAGGGCTGAATTACCAAATGGAATTAAGATTGCTGGGAGAAATATCAACAGCCTCAGATATGCAGACGATACCAGTCTAATGGCAGAAAGTGAAGAGGAATTGAATCTTTTGATGAGGGTGAAAGAGGAGAGTACAAAAGCTGGCTTGAAACTCAGTGCTTAAAAAATAAGATCATGGAAACCAGTCTCATCACTTCCTAGCAAATAGAAAGGGAAGAAATGGAAACAGTGGCAATTTTTACCTTCTTGGCTCCAGGATCACTGCTGATGGTGCCTGCAGCCATGAAATTATAAGACACTTGCTCCTTGGGAGGAAGGCTATGGCATATTAAAAAGCAGAAACATCACCTTGCTGTCAATGTCTGTATCGTCAAGGCAATGGTTTTCCTAGAGTAATGTATGGTTGTGAGAGTTGGACCATAAGAAAGGCTGAGCACCAAAAAATTGATACCTTTGAATTGTAGTGCTGGAGAAGACTCTTGAGGGTCCCTTGGACTGCAAGGAGATCAAACCAGTCAATCCTACAGCAAATCAACTCTTAAGTGTTCATTGGAGGGGCAGATACTGAAGCTGAAGCTCAAGTACTTTGGCCACATCATGCAAAGGGAGGACTCATTGGAAAAGATTGTGATGCTGGGAAGGATTGAAGGGAAGAGGAGAGAAGGGAATGGTTAGACAGCATAGTCAGTGTAATGGGCAAGGGCTTGGGTGGTCTCCAGGAGGCAATACTAGACAGGGAGTCCTGGTGTGCTGCAGTCTGTGGGGTTGCGGAGAGTCGGACACGACTGAGCAACTGAACAACACATATATTTATATACTTTATATGTATAAACAGTTTGAAAGCATGCAAAATGTAAGTATATAATTAGGTATTCCCTAAATTGGTGGCAAGGTAACAATGTTCCATGTGCCTCAGTTATAGTCCTCCCAGTCCCAGACCATGGAAGAGTCTTTGGACAATGCTGGTTCTTCAGCTATGAAATAGAGATGATCACCTCCCCCATGACTGAAAGGGAAAACCTTTATCTTAATATATATATACATAACATACCTCTGTGTGTGTTAAAAAAATTATTAGACAGTTTATATCTTTACCTGCAGATAGATCTCATTTAAGTTTATATTTAGTGTTAATGCCTGTTCTTTAGTGTGCAATTCCATTATTTGTTCTGTTATATTATTCCTTTACATCAAACATTGTTACATGATAAGCCTTAGGCCCTTTCCACTTGTCTGGCTGAGGCCCCTTCTATACAGTTACGTTCTGTAGCTGAGCTAATTAACTTTTGACTCTGTTCCACTTGACTTTTGGCATTGCAAAGCCAGTTTTACAATATAAAACAGTGGAGCTGCAGGGCAGAAAATGTTCTTTAGGTGGAAATTTTCCCCTTGTTCTAGTCTCTCCCTGCTGAAGTTCAGGTATGTCTCCTTGCCATCATGTTTCTAGATTTCTTGAACTAAGGAGGGAGATATTTTTGTTTTCTTGCTGTGAAAACGTGTTGAGCATTGGCCAGATGCCAATTTTATACTCCCTACTAGTAATTTGGAAGAAATGCTGAATGGAAGAAATAATGAAAATGGTAAAGACAGCAAAAATGAGAATGCTTGCTGGGCAACATACAAATGTTTCTGAGCATTGAGTGGTAATGTTATTGGTTATGAATAAGCATCTTCAGTGCAGGTATCTGGTGTAATCCAAGAATCTATTTTATAAATATCACACCTAAAGAAGCTGTTCTCCATGATCTCTTATAATACTGTGGAGAAGATCTTATGAAGATTATACTCTGAAAAGCAGCATATTAAATCAATAAATATCTGTAGTTTGATTTATTTTTCTAAATAAATATTTCTCATATAAACTTCTTAAACATGTAATGTACGTATATGTTTACAGAAACTCTACATAGGAGACAGCAACTATTTCCTGCTTTTCAGGAAGAGAATGTATATATGAGATAATTGGCTCAATAATAACACTAATATTTGTATCTATATATATATCTGTGTGTATTTGTGTGTGTGTGTGTGTTTGCATTTCTGATTTTTTAGGCAATAGCATGAGTAATATTTTCATGAATTCCCCATTCCTGCTTTTCAGATACACAGAATTGACATTTGTATACATTCAGGATCTACATTTAGTTACACTTTAGAATACATCTGTTAAAATTAATGGGGCTTAAGTTATCTTGTTTGTTATTATTTTTCATCTATTATTCTTAAATGTTTAGTCTGTGAAAAAACAAAATGGGGAAGAAATCATATAGTTACTATGTGTCTGAATTAATGTAAAAATTTGTTTACAACAAACGTTGGATATGTAGGGCCATATAATCTTACCCAAAGTCTTGTCCCACTGTTTCATTATTTTTCTGGGAGAAAATCCCAGTTTGGGATTAAGTTGGTGGAGTTGAAGGAATTGAGAGAAGTACTTTCATATTTTCATAAATTGTTTTATAGAAAATTTCCCTGACTGATAGATATAATATCTAACAAATGCCTATATGATTAGTATGATTTAGAAAATTTCCCTTCTTATGAGCAGTAACTTGTCTTTAATTGGGACCACCAAATCATTCCAAAATACACCTAGACATCTGTTTACAGAAAACCTGTATTTGTTCTGACACATGCTTAACACAGCCCAGAAATTAACTTTTCTGTAGTCTTTGTTTGAAATGTTATGTTTATAATTAAGTTCAACTTAAGTTATTGTTCCCTTGCTGTCTACAAACAGCATTATATAATATCTCCAATTTGGCACTAAATTGGTTTCCTAGATAGTTCTACACGACTTTACTTCCATTCCATTCTGATATCTAATTCTAACCCTGTACTCCTCATTTTCATCAACAACAAATTTTAGATACTAGGTTCATATCTTTCCCTAAGGCATTCTTCTTTCTCCTATTCAACAAAATGTAGCTGCTTCTTACTTTATCTTGTCTGCCTTTAACTGAAGATAGTTAAATTAATAGAAGAAGTTATCGATTGGTATATTTTTATGTAAAGTAATTTTCGTAAGTTGATTCTTTTCTGATCTTTTCAAGCTATTAGCTTGATTCCTTATCATTCATGAATTGGAATAAATGATGTTAATTTATTAATCTCATTTTTACTTAGAAGCAGTTGTTCCTCAAATTAGGAAACAGGGAAATATATAAGTATACATGAGATATTTTTATGAAAATAAATCTAGTACTTATACTTTACAAGAGGAGAATCATGAAATATCAAAATCATTTAGGGATTTGATGGTTGAAATCAACATTTTTAATTTAGCTTGGAAAATTCCCTGTGTTTATACACTGAAATTCTATTTCCAGGTATTTAAAGTATTATTCATGTTTCTGAATATATTTATTTGAATACGTGAAAACCTCAGAAAATAAAATGAACTATATAAATCCAACAATTATATATGCAGAATTAGTATTTTTCTCATTTACTGCTCTGTGAATTAAGAAGTACACTTCTCAGGCATTGGCTTTTAAACATTGGTCTATCTAGGAATATACCTATCATCTTTCAAAGCAAAAGTTCTTAATTAGACTATATTAGTTTTTGAAACAGAAACTCTGCTGAAAATAAATTGTTCATACACATTTCAGCCAAAGTAAGAGTTGTTGCCTTTTGTATTGCTAATGAAAAAAATGTAGGGAAGCACCCTTTATTGCTTTTTTATTGCTGTATAAGAACACACACTATCTTTGATTTAACCATTCAAAAGGATGTGCAATACAGACAAGGAACATTTTGGAACAGCACAATATTTTAGGATTGTGAGGAAATTGTGCTTCTGTATGTTACTTTAGGATTAACAAATATATGGCACCACACATCATACTAAGATGATATTTTATTGTTAAATAAGCTTGGTTTCACACATAATATTAAAACATATATTTTAGAATCCACAATGATTGAGTTCATATAATGTGCTAATCAAATCTAAACAAGCTTTATTATAATTCAAATAGCAGTGTAATTGGAAATAATGTTTGATAGCAAATTAATTTAGATTATAATCTGTAAGCATTATAAAACACATTTACTTATTCCAGTGGCTCTTGTTCAGGGATAATCTTTGGAAGATGACCTATTATCCTATTATTTTAATAAATAGGTTTTTATGACTATTAATTTTTTTATATCTCCTAAAAATATTACTTTCTTAGGTAATTATCAATGTTTATCAACATTTGTGTTTGTTTTATTGCAGAAAAATAAACAAGTGCTACAAGGGTCGTTCTTGTCCCGTAATTGTGCATTGCAGGCAAGTATAATTTTAAAGGAAAACCACAAATCAAACCTACATGTAAATAACTTTGTACATTAATTTATTAAATAATCAAAACAAATGCCTTGTAATTCTGACCATTTATATTTTCTTCTGGGATGAGTTTCTAGTAAATGCAGAAATTCTTGGTGATCTTTATATATAGTCTGATTTCTTATGAAAATATTTATTTTAAGTTATTGAAAACTAACAGTCAGATCTCATCCAAACCACTAAAGAATTTTTTTTTCAGGCTGCTATAGCATACAGTATACATTCTCAATATATGCTACAATTATACATTTTTTTGCCTGGTCAAAAAGAGTGTTGAATAAAATGGGACTTACTTCTTAGTAGATATGGATAGGATTATACTGTTGCAAAGGGTTTTCTTCCATTTTCTTCTCTGTTACTGGGTTTCACCTAGTATGTTTAAAAAAGCCTTTAAAAGTTTATTCATAATGCAGGAATAAGATATAATTATCAAGCATATAAGATGTATATTGTGATCTATTCAGAATTATGTTTTGTAGAAAATTCAGACCTATTCAGAATTATTGTATGTTTTGTAGAAAATGGGATCAGATGCCATGATCTTCATTTTTTTAATGTTGAATTTCAAGCCAGCTTTGGCACTCTCTTCTTTCCCCATCATCAAGAGTAGTTCCTCTTCACTTTCTGCCATTAGAGCGGTATTGTTTGCATATCTGAGATTGTTGATATTTCTCCTGGCAATCTTAATTCCAGCTGGTGATTCATCCAGCCCAGCATTTCGCATGATGTGCTCTGCATATAA
>JANHZU010002271.1:186715-198677 GCA_032468055.1 Acrochordus granulatus | reverse complement strand
ACTCTAATGGCAGAAAGTGAAGAGGAGTTAAAGAGCCTCTTAATGAGGGTGAAAGAGGAGAGCGCAAAAGCTGGTTTGAAGCTCAACATTAAAAAACCTAGGATCATGGCAACTGGTCCCATCACTTCTTGATAATACTGTAGAAAGGGAAGAAATGGAAGTCGTGCTATCTTCTTGGGCTCCAAGATCATACGGACTGCATCATCTACAAACCTGCAGTTAAGACTCTTGGCTGTTGGCTGGAAGGTCGGCCTGAGTTCAAGACCCGGCATTGCTGTGCAGCAAGGTGAGCTCCTGTTGTCTGCCTCAGCTCCTGCCAACCTAGCAGTTTGAAAGCATGCAAACACAAGTAGATAAATATGTACTACCTACTCCAACAGGAAAGGTAACCACTATGACTCTGGTTGTAGTCTCACATTCAATTTCTTCATCATCCTCTTACCTGGGCTTTGAATTCTTCCCTCTCCTCTTTGTCTCTGCCATAATTTCTCAGTTCTTCTGCGTGTAGTGATCAGGTCAATCCTGCTGGATGCTTGAAGAATTCTAACCAATTAACACTTTCTTGGTGACCGTATTGCCAATCGATTAAGTTTCTCCTGCTTGCTGTGAGCTCTTACTGCTGCAAAGAGAGGAGCTGGGCCCCAGACACCACGACAAATGAGAATTAATGAAAAGCTGGTTCAGACTGACAGCTCAAAAGCTTTTGACTTCTAGAAGCCACCCGAGAAGCCTTGACTGGGTTCATTGCACCTTCAAAGCACAAGAAAGAAAAAACATCTGTCACTAAAGTGTGAAGCACTTGAAATAAATATATGAAACAGACAAGAACAACAACAACAAAAATCCCACCACATTAATATATTCCAGGAGTTTAATACAAAAACAGCCAGTTAACAAAGCAAAAAGGAAGCCAAACCTCATACATTGAGATGCAGGACACTTTTGAAAAAGGTTAGTTTTAAGGCATTCTTCAGTATGATGGAATAACCATTTCACATTCTTAAAATGGCATATAGCAGAAATGGGAGCTGATCATCGAATGGGTGCTAAATAAAACATGCTCAAATAGCATCAGATAAAAAAAGAATGAGATAGATCATTTCACTGGGCAAATTCACCAAGTTCAGCTAATAACATGCTCCCTTGAGTTAATATCGAATGAGGCAGATCAACAGATTGGTTTCAAGGAACTCTGTGTTTAAATCTGTACTTAATGCTCTCCTGAAGTAGCTTAGGAGAAACGCTTACAGCAGACAGTACAATGTGATTCCCAGTGATCATTCACTTAGTCACAACCACCAAGACTAAAACACACAACATGAAAAAATATAATTGCATCCTGAGGCACATGGATGCTGTACCTTTTCACCAAAGGTGGTACCTATTGATCTACTTGCATTTTCACATGCTTTTGAACAGCTATGTTGGCTAAGCAGACAACAGGAGCTCATCCCATTATGTGGCAGTGCTTGGATCTCGAACTTGAGCCATCGATCTTCCAGCTGACAAGCCCAGCGTCTGAACCGTTCGCACCATTGCACAGTTTCATTCAAAGTGAAAATTGTTGGCTAACACTCATTCACATCTTAAGCACTGTAAAAGTTATATCTAAACTAAGAACTATAATGACAATGGTTCTCTCAGAACATCCCATTCAATCTGCATGCAGGCAGTCTTCAATTTAGGACCTTCAACATTACAACGGACCCTGAAAAAATAGATTTATGACCTGGATTCAAAGTGTCAATGGCTCACCTCCCCACCATGGTCACAAGACTGGATTTTGGGCACTCAGCCACTAGATGAATTTATGGCCATTTGCAGTTCCTACAGTCATGCGATCACAATTTACAATGTTTTTGCCAGCAACTGGCATTTATTTCTGATGTCTGGCAAAAAATGCCCCGTTGTGAACAATGTGTTTGCTTTACAACCACTGCAAAAAAGGTCATAAAATCAGACATGGTCATGTGGTGACCCTCTTGACTACCATCATGGCTTTTGAATGAACTTTCAGGCTCAATTATGGTTGCAAGTCGAGGACTATTTGTAATGCAATTTTACTTTTATATACATTATCTTGCTATTCCTCTGGAGGGTAAGTTATGTTTTTCAGAATGTAGGAAAGGAACAAAAATGATTGAACAAAAAAAACTTAAAGGTAGGAAGTCAAGGAAAAGTAAGTGAGATTTAACCAGATCTAATTTATACCAACAGCATTGGGATATCTCTTCATTTCTTTCTGGACAGGCAATCTGTACTTACTTCCCCGTATCACTAGTTTATCTCATGCATTGCCTTGAAGATATTTTGAACCAAAATCATAAAAGATTCAGCAATATGTGGACTTTCATAACCGATGCTAGTCAGATACGTGTCGTAGTGAGGCATCTGTCCCAAATGTCAACCAAGAATATCACAAATCTTATTTAATAAGTATCATTAATGCTTTTTGAAGTTTACCCAAATCTAAATTTATATCGCAAACACAAATGTTTAAAGCACCAGTGTGGTTCTTTTTTTAAAAATATTTCCAGCACGTTTCCTCCACCCCCTCTTCTTCACCAGCCCAGTGTTCTGCATGACAAAACCTGGGCCACGCGGGAATCAGAATGACTCTTAATTAAGCAGAATGCACAAAACTAGCAAAAAATATATGTGGGTGGAGATTAGACATGAAGATCAGACTCAAAGAAAAAAGAAAACAGTGCAGGAAAAAACAATAGGGCTGTGAAGCGATCTGGATTTGAAGGGGAAACTGGGATTCAGAACATTTGTAGGCGGGCACGTAACACCAGCCAGGGAAGAGCTACATCTTTCTCTCTCTTTCCCTGCCCTACCTACCTATCTATATCTGCCTGCCTGCCTGCCTGCCTATCTATCTATCTATCTATTTATCTATCATCTATCCTTCCTCCTCCTATTTTCCCCATGACACTCCTGTGAGGTGTGTTGGGCTGAGAGAGAGGGACTGGCCCAAAATCATCCAGGTCTAGAACTCACCGTCTCCTGAGGATTGGCCCCAAGTCACCCAGCCGGCTTTCATGGCTAAGGGCCATCCTGGCTTCTAGCCTGAGTCTTAACCATTACACTAACTGGTTTATTTTAAGGGGCTCCTGACCAGTGTGATTTGAATATCCACAAATACTCCAAATCTCATTATAACTTTCAACTCTAGATTTCCATCCTAAAAGCCAGGATGGGCTTGTGGCTGTTTATCCAACCAGGCTCACAGTAAATACTGCAGCACTAAATAAACCTGTGTGTCCAAATACTGTGCTTTTAATTTAATATCCATTTATAATATTATCATATCAACTCTCATAACATATATAACAACTATTGCTATGTAAGATCAGGAACAACTCTCCATCCCAGACCATTTCAAATTTTCAGATAATAATTTCACTCAATGGTGTATGTTTTGAGAAAGCCCCCGTCCTCTGGTTTGAAAATCAATTTAAACCAGGAAAGAGATCCAGGTTCTACCAGCTGTGTGTTGCTGATTCTATCGCTAATTAATCTATTATTATTTTATTTATTTATATCCCATTATAAACAACTCAAGGCAGTGAACATGTTTAACACCCCTTCCTCCTCCTATTTTTCCCCCACAACAATAATTGTATGAGGTGGGGTGGGCTGAGAAACAGTGACTGGTCACCAAGATTACCCAGCTGGCTTTCATGGCTAAGGCAGGACATGCATTCACAACGTGTTATCCTATTTTGTTGCCTTAACTACTAGACCACTATTGTTGCCAAAAAGGGGTTTCACATGGACATAAATTCTTGTATTTCATTACTTTGTGAAAATCCCTTTGTTAACTTGCTTGCAAAGAGATCTGGCAGAACTTGACAGGTACGAGAAGTAACAATGCTAAAAATGTAAGAACTGGAGTTTGCTTTTATGCTGGGTAGTGGTATGCAAACCAAGTCTGACATCTTTAGTTGGGCCTTGAAAATTGTTGAAATCTGAGAAAGAAAGGTTATTTTAGGTGATTATTAAATGAGGACATGAAGAGATACATGCTTTTTATGGAATAATGCTGTGTTGTTGGCTTAGAACTCAAATGACTTGTAGCAAATGATAGATAATTATATGATGCTACAATTAGAAGCAAGAGTTTAAAAATTAACATATCAAAGACTAAAGTAGTTTGTGTCTAGCAAGAAAAATGGAATGATTGCAGATAATATATGAATGACAACGAACTGATGCAAGAAAATGAAATTGTACTCTTTGGTAGACTATTTATTAAAATGGGAAAGTGAATGGAGAAATTAGGATGTCCACCTGCTGGTAGAACAATAGTGGTCTGTGGTCTGTTGTAAGTTATAAAAGGGGGTAGCCAGAGAAGCAAAATATGGGTGTGTATAAGTGTGAGTTCCCTATGTTGTTACATGAATATATAAAAGTAACTTGAATGCAGTGGGAATTGTATAGGTCGTGTTGTTAGCCGCTGAGAGACTCCGGATTTCGGCAGCATACAAATTAAATAAATAAAATAAATTTAGTAACATGAGAGAGATGGAATTATGAAAGCATAAGTATAAATATATGTGAATTGAATTGCTAGTATGAAAGAGAATATCATGGCCATATAGATTAGAACTGAATCTCAAAACAAATATGTAAAGGAATTGTGAAAAGTTAAAGTTATAATTCATGCAGGATGGTATGGATAAGTACGAATGGATAGCTACAGAGTGAATTTGATGTAAACTGGGTTCAGCTATCTTCCCATTGCTTTTCCGAAATCATGCCTTAATTTCTTTGCTACTACTTCTTCTGATAGAAGAGAATATCTGTGGCTCAGAATTGAACTGTGGATTCTCAGTGCTTTCTGAGTTTGGTTGTTTGCTTGTAGACATTTCATTACCTAAGTAGGTAACAACATCAGTGAGAGGAAGTGTGAAGTTTGCGCCTGTTTATCTGCAGAAGCTTGCCTTGCCAGTTTTGATGGGATGTAGTTTCCTCCTTGGCGGTTCCCTGATTCGAATATTTTTTTATACCTGATAACTTCCTTCTATTTCTTGCTCATTCTCTGCACTGTGCAAAATGTTGCCTATCCTGACAAGACACCCCTGACATTCAAACAGCACAATGGGATGTATGAATGTATACATGTCTGTGCCATGATTCTCTGATATGAACTAGAAGCAGCATATCTATATGTAGTGCAACACCACCACAACATGTCAGAACAAGAAAAACAGGTCCAAACCATTGTTCTGGTATAAATATTCCTCTGTAATTTATTTCCTGTTGTTCCATCAGGCTGAAGGAAGAAAAAAGATGAGCAAATATTAATACAAAGAGAATCAGGGATTGTCAGGCCTCTCTTTGCTGATATTACAACTGGAAGTGAAAGGACGGTGATTCAACAATACTGATAAGCAAGTATATCGCAAGGATTATGAAATCTTTGGCTGCTGAATGTTAAATCTAAGCCCTATTTATATTTATAAGGCTGAATTATTGTGCTGCTTTCTCCCGTCTGTAGAGGACATTACACTTGAGTCCTCCCAGTTTGGGGCATGAAGAAGGGCTGCTAATATCCCCTGTTATTATAATGATATCTATTTCCAGGTTGTTTGTTTCTGATCTGGCTAGAATTAACTCTCTTGACTGAAAGGATCTTGTCCCTTTTTGGATAATCACATAATCAGTTGAGGAGAGGAAAAACCCTGCAAAACTCCATAGGCTGATCATCATTCTGTGCATTTAGGACTGAATAATCACAACAGACAGAGTGATAAGACACAGGAAAGAAAAGATTCTTCAATGAAACAGAATCTGCATCGAGGCGGCCTAATCTCATTAGTTCAATAGGGTTTATTACAAATAGTAAAACCACTTTAAGAAAGAGACAATTCAAGATCACTTCCCAAAATAAAGCCCAGAAATAGATGCCGGGTAGTTTCTCCTTCTGCTCCCATCACCACTCATTTTACTTCAGTCTTTATTTTATAATCAAATGCTCATGCTTTTTGCTATATACAGAAGCAAGGGTTAGTCCAGAGAAGGAGCTGGTGGCAAAGGGAATCTCCTTAGCATATTAGGAGTTTATTAGTATCATCAATCATCAAGGGTGTCATTTCCAAATCCCCCCTCATCTAATTTGCTAAAGCTAATTCTTTATTACACCACAAAAGCTAGAATGAGAGATGGAACAGATAATGAAAGCTGGCTTGTTCATCCATGCCTAATGTACAGAAGGAATGCAACTTTTCAGGAGAAATCCAATCTTAATATCTTGCTTAATCACATCTCTTAAAAAGGAGTACCCGTCCTCATCTGGCTGAAATAACCAACCAAATCCCATCTCCTACTTTGATCGCTTTCCTCATCTGCTGGGAACTATCTCACTCTACTTTGAGTTGCCACCAATGCTACATCCGATGATTTTCACAAGGCAGAGAAAGCTGATCATCTTCTTTTTTCCCATCTGGAAGTATGGGCAGTTTAGAATTACAATCCACAAAAAAAGGATGAGCTACAGAATAATTTTGTTTCATGCAGGTGAAGATGCTGTAAGCCAGGCCCTTTTCTCTAAGGAATGGGCAAAAGTAATTGCAGATAAAATCAAGCTCTGGCTGATGGATAAATGAGCTCAGCCTCCACACCGGGGCTTGCCAATAATCTCCACTGTTTTCTGCGCTTGGCTGCAATGGTGCAAATGATTATGTGAAGCCTTGAGAGCCCAGGGCCGCATGGAGCCATTGAAAGCCTTGGACATCCTTGCCAAGGATGGAAAAAGCCCGTAGCCCTTATATTAAGAAAGGACCCAAAATGACAAAGCAAAGAGGAATTCCATGCATTCTTTTCAGAATTTCCCATCCTTCCTTCTCCTCCTTAGACTAAAATTGAGATTAAATTAGGATTATAGCTCTTGACCTTTGTTTAGTTCAGACCCCAAATATCTCAGGAAAGATCTGCTGGTAGATCAAAATACACCATACAGTAGATCAGTTGTAGAGCATATGCACAGCATGAAAGAACATGGCTCAACCCCAGCATCTCTTCAAAAGACTGAAGAAGAATCTGATTTGAAGAACAGCAGCTATTCAGGTGGAGGTGCGGTGGCCTAGCAGTTAAGACTCTGGGCTTGTCATCTGGTAGTCAACAGTTCAGCAGTTCAAAATTCAAGCACTGCCATATAACAGATGAGCTCCCATTACTTGCTCCAGTTCCAGTCAACCTAGCAGTTTGAAAGCATGTAAAAATGCAAGGAGATTAATAGGTACCGCCTTTGGTGGGAAGGTAACAGCATCCGTGTGCCTCAGCATATAGTCATGTGACCACAGAAGCAACATCAGACACACTGGCTCTTCAGCTATGAAATAGAGATGAGCACTGCCCCTTGAGTCGGACACGACTGAAAGGGGAAACCTTGATCTTTCCTTTAGCCATTAAAATACCCAGCCCTGGAACAGATGAAACACAGATAAACTTCTTATATTCTAAGAAGATGAAACAGTTGGAGGTTGGATCTAAATAGATGATTTATGAAGTCTTATTATAGTACCCAAACATGCTGGCATCTCAGATTGCATACCTCTGTGTGTGTGCGTGCGCGTGTGTGTATCTGCTTTCAAGCCAAGTGTAACTTCTGGCAACTGACTTGCAAGTCCTCATAGTTTTCTTGGCAAGGTTTCAAAAGTGGTTTGCCATTGCCTGCTTCTGAGAAAGAGAGACTGGCTCAGGGTCATCCAGCTGTCTTTTTGCCCAAGGCAGGACTAGACCTCACCACTTTCCAGTTTCTAGCTTGATGCCTTAAGCACTAAACCAGACTGGATCTCCAGATTACCTCAGTTGCCTCTAAATCATGAGGATTCTCTCCAGAGCAGCAATGTTCTCATGAGGTTTGGAGAACAAAGCCATGTGGTATCTCTAAGTGGCTTGACATTTGTAGCTGTAGGTTGCACAGAAAGATTTTTAACAAGGAGCTCCTAACCTACACAATCCACCCTCTCTGAAGGTGAGCATAAATCTCTGGCAAGAAAGCCCAAACAAATAGAATTAGTAATATGTCAGGTCTGATGTCCAGCAGGGATGATCTTTGCCATCTTATGCTGAACTGCAGCCTCCTGCAGCTATCAGTTAATGTTTTTCATGCCACCATTAAGCACTGGTGAAGGTACTATTAATAAATATGTCTTTCTTCATGAACGAGATGTATAGTTGCTAATTAAAAAAGTACTTCTAATAAGCTGCTAATTAAAAGGTACAGTTGCTACACATCCATCACATATATTAGGAAAAATGAAATGCCTCATTTTAATCAAGCTATAAGAGACAATAAGGAGAGAAGAGGAAGGGAGAAAAATCTGAAGAAAGCTTGATTTATAGTATATTTTGCTTGCAGTGTCTTGCTGCCATTGTTACGTATATCTTATACTTCACACATGTGGGTGATACAGCCATTGTGCTATTCCCTATTCCATAGTTATGCAAAATATAGACAAAAGACTAAGAAGTAATACAACAAATAAATTAATTGTATGATTAATACAATCAATTTATTAGTGATAAAAGGGTAGGAAGAAAAGAAAATATGGGTAAATCTACTTTCTACCACAATTTGTTACAGTGCTCCATATCTTTTTACTCTTGCAAACCATCCTTTTCTATAACCTTCCCACCATTTTATTTTGAGGAGCTGATCATTTACAATAAATTACTCTGTAGCTAGAAAACATAAATACTTACTTCCAAAATGTTCACAGGAAAATTGAAATACAGGTCCTTGGAGAAGGACACTTCTGCATCCTTCTCCAACCTATTCTCAACTTGGAATTTCTAAAATCTGTTCACCCAACACCCCTAAAAAGACTGGAGAAAATTGGATTACTGAAATATGTTCTGCATGAAACAACTTTCAAAAAGTGTTTGCAGACTCCAGTTAGCCAGAATGCTGCAAGTGAACTGATAAGACCAGTAAAAGGAAATATGAGGACTCCTCTTCTGACACACCTTCACTGCAGAACAATGTTCATTTCTCGACACAGTTCAAAGAGCTGACAAGACAGTCAATAGAAAGGTCTGTAGGTAGTCCTCAATTTACAACCATTTGTTAAGCAACTGTTCAAAGTTACAGCAGCACAAAAAAAGTGATTTAAACTGGTCCTTGAACTTATGACCCTCATCCCCACGGTCACATGATCAAAATTAGATATGTGGCAACCAGCATGTACTAACAATAATTGCAGCATCCCAGGGTCATATGATCATCATTTGCTATTTTCCCCACTGGTTTTGATGAGCAGAAGTCAATAGGGGACTTTGGATTCACTTAACAACTGTGTAACAGTTACAGCAAAAAAGGTTGTAAAATTGGGTGCAACTCAATTAATGACCACCTTGCTTAACAACAGATGTTCTGGTCCCAATTATGGTTGTAAGTCAAGCACTATCTGCACATTCTCTACTAAGGCCATTTGAACTATACGTTATCTAAGAGGAGCCAACTCAGGTTTTAAGTTCTCCAGAACTGTCCTTTATCCATTTCACCTTTATTTTGTCTCATTTCTGATGCAGATGTGAGAAAAGGCCTTCTCAATGTTTAGCCTTAAGACCTGAAATGCCATTGTGCAAAGATTAATCTTTCTCTTGTCCTTCACTAAATAAAACATTTGTACTCAAGCCAGTTTTACACATATAAGCTGCACTGAATTGAGAAAGCCTTTTGGATTAAAGGTGAAACGTCTTCGACTTGAGAAAAATCCAGTCCAGATGCCTGTTTTTTAAACTTTGTTGCGAAGCTGCACTGTTGTTGAACAAGAGTTTACAGAACTCAAATAGGTGTTGTTCTTTTACTTTTTATGGATGTGTTTTATATTTCATGAGCTTTTATTTCTTAAAATTTAGGAGACTGCTCAGCAGTAATTTTGATAAACATTATCTTGGGTTTTGTTTTGTTTTTTCATAGATAAGTAATTTCAGTAAATACATATAAACTGCAAAGTTATTTCTATCTATTGTAGACCAATCCTATTTGGGATGTTCCTTTATATCTACCTTCTAGATATATTTCATTGCTTAATTCTTCTCCAGCAATCAGGTCTAGATGATGCCAGTTTACCACAGCTCCAAAAATGTTGGAAATCATGGAATGAGAATTATCACAGAATTAG
This sequence comes from Acrochordus granulatus, assembly GCA_032468055.1. Lineage (NCBI taxonomy): Eukaryota > Metazoa > Chordata > Lepidosauria > Squamata > Acrochordidae > Acrochordus > Acrochordus granulatus. The sequence continues at coordinate 188,538 of JANHZU010002271.1, read as the reverse complement.
AATTAAAAGGGACTTCTCATCTGATAGCTCACTCCCTGCTCAGTACAGGATCTGCAAAAGCATTTCTCTCTGCAGGTTCACTATAAGGACCTCTGCAGCAAGTGGCTAAAAAAATACACATACAAAACATATGGAGCTTTGATCACAATCTTGGTTGCCATCTTGTCTTTTTTTTATGAACATCCCTCATTCATTAAGTTAGCTTAGAATTTGGCAGTCTCCAAAGTTTGTAATGACAACCCAGAAAGTGATATTTGGAGAGTTCTGTCTAGGTAACATCATGTCTTCAAGATTTATATCCTATTTATTTGTTTGTTTGTTTGTTTATCGAATTTGTTCACCACCACAATCACTAAAGGCAACTCTATCCCTTGGTAAACATACCTTCCATAAAAACAAAGAAATAAACTGGCTTTCAAGAGGAATCAAAGAATCTATTTATATAAAAATGTTAAATTCTTCCATTAATGGTGAGGAACCAGATTTCAATTACCTCCTGATTACAATGTTGTTTTAACTCTTTTGCAAAAAACCACAAACTTTCAGCAACCTCTGATGTGTTATTGCGCTGACCCCTAAGGCAAATATTTCTCAAAGTTTCTCAGGAGACAGGTAAGGTGGTCTGGTCCTCCCATCTCTTTTAGAATTTGCCACATTTGGTTGTGATCCACACAGTCAAAGGCTTTAGCATAGTCAATGAAGCAATTCTTTAATTCTTTATTGCTCACCTATTTATTTAATTCTTTATTGCTCACCTATCACTCTGTTAGGCTTGCTTTGTGAGAACCTTTCTGTGCATCCTGTTTCCTGCCCCTTTTTGAGAAAGGTACATATTTTTTTTATCATCCCTTTTTTCACAGGGAACTGATAAAATCTCCTAGATAGGAGGCAAAACGTTTTTCAATTACTTCTAATAATAAAAGTCCAATTGCCTTTTTAAGAAAGTTTGCATTTTTTCCAATTTTGCTCCAAATCATGACCTGGATTAATGAAAATATACACAGACATACATTCCATAAATTTCCACAATTGCTTTTTAAAGCCACCCATGTTAGCCATTATGACTACTTCTTAAGGTAGTTGAATGGTCATGACTACTTCTTAGGGTAATTCCAAAGGTTAATTACATGTTGAGTGAAGCAATATTTGTTTTTGTCTCTTTTAAAACTCCTTCCATTTGGTGTCACTGAACAGCAATATAGCATGGCTGGCTGGGGAAATCTGGGAGTCAAACCACACATCTTAAAGTTGAGGAACACGGTTAGGAAACACTATTCCAAAGTAAAGACAAATGCAAGAACCAACTGCTTCCCTGGATGATGTTCTGATTTGAATACAGTGGTACCTCACAAGATGAGTAACTCGCAGGACGAGAAACTCGCAGGATGAGCAAAAAATTTAATCAAAAGATATTCTGCTAGATAAGCCGCAACTCATGAGATGAGGAAACTTTGTGCCAAACCTTGCGCGTCATCAGTAAGCGCACTCTGTATTTCCTGTTCAGGTAACTCCACATGAGAGTTCTGCCGACTCTTACCTTGTGCTTTATTCCATTGTTGCAGACAGCAACCCCGTGCGCGCATTTTACTAACGCAGCAAGCATGCGTGCATTCTACTGACTCTCCTCTCACTCAGTTTACTCCATTGCCATACCAGAAGCAGTGCGCATGCATGCATTCTGCCTACGTTCCTGATTGCAATGAGCACCGCGCGATCAGCTCACGTGGGAAGCCTCACAATGGAGCTCTCTCTCACTGCGTAAACAGCGTAAATTAAGTGAAAGGCATTCAAGAGAGAGAACTCCGGAGACTCCCGATTCAATC
>JANHZU010002271.1:159375-174108 GCA_032468055.1 Acrochordus granulatus | reverse complement strand
GAGAGTCTTCACAGACAAATAATAGTAATCACATTTTTAAAATCCTATTGTGTCATAGAATCAGATTTAAGAAAGGACCTTCAAGTCAGCTTTTGTTCCATACAAGAATCTGGATTTAAGTATTCCTAACAGATGGCCTCAGCTTGAATGCCTCCACAAAAAGGAGACCGCCATCTCTCCGCTGTCAACTTTTTCTCTTACGGAGTTTTTATTTGCCAAATTTATATAGCTGCTCATCACACTGAAGGTAACTCTGGGTGGCACACAACAATAGATAAAACAAAATATGTATTAAAAAAGCAAATGCAAATATAAAAACCATAGTAACAAATATCTTCAAAACCCAAAAAAGCAGCCATAAGTAAAGGGAGAATAAAAAATGCCCCCCATCAAACAATGGAAATATCTAGCTTCCATTGGGAACTCCAGGCTTGGTCACATAATCATGTCTTGAATTCCTTTTGGACTATCAAAAGGGATGGGACCAATCTAAGTTTGGAGGAAAGGATGTTCCATAAGACAGATGCCACAGCAGAGAAAGCACATCTCCTGGGATCCACCAAATATAGATCTCTACCATCCACCAAATATAGACCTCTACCTGGTACTATCCCCCAGCATGTCTTTTTTGCAAGATCTGATAAGGGGGTGATAGAAGTGGAGAGAGGTGGTCCCTCAAGATAACCTGATTCCATGCCATGAAGTTGTTTCCTATCAATTCAATGGAATCTGCCTTCTGGTTCTGTATATAAAGTCCTAATCCAAGATATAGAGAGAGTCAGTTCATTTCTCAAGATCCCAGCAAAGTGTAGGGATTATGGAGATAATCCCTAGCTTCACTTGAAGCTAATTTCCACTATCATTAATCTTTCCCTGCAATACAAAATGACATAAATATGTTATTGTGCTATTAGGGAGCACTTTCAATTCACATAGGGGAGAGGGCAATATTCAGGACTCTGATTTTATTTATCTGTGTGTTTGTCTACATATCTATTCAGAAATATTAACCACCCAACTCCAATATAATCTGGGCCACATACAAAATTATAATTATTATGTATGAATTATCCTAGAACATACCACCTGAACTTCTACAGTGCTTGGTCAGATAAATCAATGTAGAAAATCTCAGAAGTTGGAAAGGATTACCATCCTAATTAACTAAGTTTGATCTTATCCATCCATCACTATGGAGTTCAAGTGGTCACATCAAGTATGTAGTACTACTTCTCTTGAAGCTGAAGTTTCCAGTAGTTCTTTTTGCCTTCCTGTTCTGGGGACTTTCCAAGAGATTTCCAGAGAATGCCAATATGACCGTTTAAATAAGTTATTTGTTAAAAATATCCCCTCTGATATCAGCAACATGTTTACTTCCATGTAATACTGTCACCTGTGACAGTGTATAATTACAGGTTGTTCATCTACCCACTCAGTCCTGAAATAAAATACAATCATGAAAGAAATCAAAGCCTAATTTTTCAAGCTAGAATTGAGAATGGGTTTGCAATAAACTGTTTCATTTTTTGAAACACGAAAGGAATGTGCTCATGTGACAACAGTATTACAGAAAAGAAGCTCTAAAAATCCACAATGTGACCTGGTGGACTGCACCTGAAGCATCTCTGTGTCTCCAAAAATGCTTTAAAAATCTGCTTTGCTGTCCAAATGTTGAGGGAAGGAAGAAGTTTTGGGATTTATCATCAGTGTTAATTCATGTATCAGGATTATTGCTGGCTGTGGAATTCTGAGAGTTGAAGTCCACGCTTCTTAAAGTTTCCAAAGTTGGGAAACACTGTTTTAAAAAGAGACTTGAGCTTGAAAACAGTACAGGTATTCCTTGACTTAAGACCAATTGCTTAGCAACCATTCAAAGTTACTACAGAAAAGGAACTTAATGCCACAGATTCGATGTCCCAAAACTTGTCCCCCCATGGTCACATGATGGCATTTTAGGCACTCAGCAACCAGCCCACATTTACGGCAATTTGCAGCATCATGTGGGCACATGACTGCAATTTACCACAGGTCTTTTTGGAAATCGGTGTTTACTTTCAGTTTCCAGAAAAAAGCATGCCGGAGTTAACAATGGGTTTGCTTAAAGTTTGTTTTTACAACTGCCACAGTTGCTTTATGACTGCCACATTTATTTTATAACTGCCATGTTCTCTTCACAACTGCAGCAAAAAAGGCCGTAAACTTGGGCATGGTCACTTGATCACCCACTTTCTGACCACCATGACTTACAGTTGAAAATATGGGCTCAATTATAATCATAAGTCAAGGACTACCCATGTCTGATGGAGGTGAAACTGAACCTTCTACCATTTGCAAGGATCCCATAGGGTATTCTATTCTCACCAGAAACTAAGAAATCTTAGAGTATATCAAACCATTCTTCCATAAAATCCTGATTAAGTTTTGATAGATATTTTGTTGGCATTCATAACTAGTACTTCATGCTTGCCACCAGTGGCTCAAGGTGTATAATTTTGAACTTCTCCGTTTCTCCATCAACCAATTATGGCAGAATTACAACTGTAATCAGTAGATTTCATCCTTTAATAATCTGCAGTCCAGCTAAGATTAATTCATAACTGAGCAAATTATCTCTGCCAATAGAACCAACAAAGCATGGCGCACTTTGACAGTACTGAGTAAGCCATCTTTGTTTCACCTACCCATAAAGCCAACAAATCATTATATATTCATAGATATCTTTGATACAAGCATTCAGGACAATGCATTTGAATCCCTAAAGCCTTAGAGAAGTATTGGATATGATCACATTCAGCAGCAGCAGCAACAAAACCATCATAACCTAGAATAAAAATAACAATAGTATTTGTGAAATCAGGTCTCTTCTGAATGAAAAGACTCTTCAGTATCCCTGGATCATTAGTGGATATCCAAATGCCCACAAAAAGATTCTAACTTTATTAATTAATAATAAATAAACTTTATCCCGTCCCACATTCAAAGCCATTCAATAACAGCTGACAGTAATTCATCTGATTCTCTTTCAAAGGTACATGAAAACATGACCCTATCACCACATTTGGCATATTCTGAACCTCTCATCACTAGATGTATGATCTACTGTATATTCTATGATAAAAACTATCTACTCTCTCTACCTTTGTATAATTCTGTATATTCTAGAAAATTCAAATCCACCTTCAGCCAAAGAAGCTTGTTGTAGTCCAATCACTCTCTAAACTCAACTACAAAGGTTTGGTGTGGTAGAGAAAAATAGAATGGAATGGACACAAAGTGGAATACAAATTTAACACAAATAAGTCTAGCACAATTTCCTTCCTTAAACATCTTTCCAGGCTAAAACCAAACAAATACCACTATTTTTCTTGATTGGTGGGATGTCCTCTCTTGTTTCTTTTGCGTTCTAACACATATTTTTGATCAAAGATAGCCTGAAGGATTTATTTTTAATCCATTTCATCATGATCCCTCTCATGGAATTCATCCACTGTTCGCCAGATGGGCTTCTTTGTTAAGCTATCCACTAAAATTTGAGGATTTTTTTTTTCTGGTCAGTTATCCAACACTAGCAGATATATGAAATTAGGAGAAGCATTGCCTCAGAGTCTACTGCTTCATATTTGCTAACATTAAACATCATTTCAGGCATGGATGCAAGCTGTGGGCAAAAAACTCAGATGGCAACCACAGTGGTGCAACAAGCATAAAAAACAGGTAAAGCTTCTGACTTTTTTGACATACCCTGGCAGACATTCCTGCTGCATTTGCCATTTTATGCCTCATTTCAGAGGCACTCTTAAGGGAGCTCTTCAGAATTTTTTTCTTGCTATATTAAACTTATTTCTATACTGCCAAAATCCAAAGAGATTCTCAGCAGTCTATGTAGAAGAGGTACAAACTTAAACATCTATGATAGGAATAAAAACTTATCTCAACAAACCCCAAATCCCTACAGGATATGGCACAAACTCCCAATAAAATAAATAAAAATGAATAAAAATGGTGGCAAGATTCACATCAAGGGAAAACTTTCTGAAATGATTCAGTTTTCAACAGCTTCCCACAGAGCACAAAGAGGGAGCCAGTCTGATCCCCATAGGGTAGCCATTCTATAATGGCAGGCCAGTTTGCCTCACCCCAGCAGGATTGGCAATAATTTCTCCTTGATAAATTGAACTGGCCAGGCTGACAATAATGGGAAAAAGTGGGGTTGTAGCTATCTTGGCTCCAACCATAAAGGATTAAGTGGCCAACACAAGCACCTTAAATTGGAATCAAAACCTAATTGGCAACCAATGTGGAGTCTACAAAACTGGTCCAATATTCTCCCATTTTTGAAACCCAAGATAATGTAGGTTGTGCATCTGGACCAATGGTACTTTCCAAATACTTTTTAGAGGAAGCCCCAAGTAGAGGCCATTATAGTAATCTGGCCGGGTGGTGAAAAAGGCTTAAGATAGGTCTTCCTGCCCCAAGTAAAGCTGCATCTGGTACACCAACCCAAGTTCAGCCTCAGGTCTGGTCCTGTAGGACCTCAAGTCGTGAACCTGTTCCCTGCCTAATGGTGTCTTCTCATCAGGCAGAAACTTATTTTCCTTATCATTAGAAAAGTCTCTATTTTTTGCATGTGAAATCTACTACAAGACAGATTCCTTTTTTCATATATATTAAGAAGCAAACCCAACATATCCTCTTGGCTTTAATCTGTACAGAATAAATTATCACTAATTTGTACTGAAATTGCTTGGGCCCTGGCTGAGTACCACAGATTCTCTGGAGTAATGTTGGCAGCACCGTGTGATCTGCAACTTTCCTTCATGCATATATTGGAGCTTAATTTTCCCTTTGGAACAGAGTAGACTATATTGTGTCTTAGGGTACTGCTGACATGCTGCAGCCATTTTCCCGGCAGTCTCTCTGGCCTCTTTTCCATTATTTTAATAAAAATCAACCCTCAGCCAACCAGTTAAGACACTGAGTCTCAAGTTCAAGACCCAAGTGCTGCCGTATAATGGGGTGAGCTCCTGTTCCTGCCTCTTCTCCTGTCAACCTAGCAGTTTGAAAGTGTGCAAATGTGAGTTGATAAATAGCTACCACCTTTGGTGGGAAAGCTAACAATGTTCCATGCACCTTGGCGTAAAGTCACATGACCATGGAAGCATCTTCATACAACACTGGCTCTTTGGCTAAGAAACAGAGATGAGCACCACCCCCTAGAGTCAGACATGACTGACAGGGGAAACCTTTACCTTTTTGGTTTAGGTTTCCTATAATTACCTGAAGACTGTTTGGCATGAAATAAAATTCAGCATTTGGGACACCAAGGTATTGATCTCAGTGTTAGTCTTTTGAGGTGGTTTGGACAAGAAACACAACCAGGAGTACCACCTCTACCCTTATTGTGAAATTATATCAACAGCATCGTGCAAGACTAAAAGTATTTCTCTCCTCCTTCCTTTTACTCTCTGGAAAATGAGGAAGGGTTTTTCTGAAATGTTTCTCATGATATCCCCCCATTCTGTGGGCTGGGATATCTGCTACATACCAGTTGTCCTATCTGTAGCTCTTCCTTCTATCTCCCAAGGTCATTTCCACTTTCCATTATACCAGTGACATTGACCTTGGAGTCAACTCCTTTGAGCATTATAGAAATAAAACGTATAAAATCCAGGCTCCAGAAAGAGGGGGGACATGCCTGAAAAAGCCAATAATTGTGTCTGACATCACCCTACCCTTTGCCTCCATTGCAATGAGCATCATATGACAGATGTTAAAGACCACCACAGCTACGAACAGTTTAAGATTATCTCACATCATGGGCTGGGGATAAGATGAAGAAACATCAGGAAATAGAGCAGAACAAACATTTGTCACCAAGCTGATATTTGTGCATATGGTAAAACACATCAAGATGGCGATGATGACAATGCTGCTGGTTTGTAGAATGGTCAGATGCAAATGAAGAAATTGGTCAGATAACTGGCAAATTTTTCACCATCTTCCAAGCCCTGGTCACCTCCCAGTTGGACTGTAGTAATATACTATGGGACTGCCCTTGGAGAGTATCTGGAAGTTTCAGTAGGTCCAAAATGTAATGGCCTGCACAATTCTGTGCAAAGCCAGTTTTGCACATGTGTCACCTCTTCTGCAGGAGCTACACTGGCTGCTACATTGCTTCCAGGTGCAAGTCAAGTTGCTGGTTATCACCTTTAAAGCCTTGCAAGGCTTGGTGCTAGGGGATTTGAAGGATTGCCTCCCCTCTAGTTACATCTACCCAGCTCACCAGAGGGGGAAGGCAGGGTATACTGTGAATCCCATCTATTAAGGAAGAACACCTATAGGGACCGAGAAGAAGTGCCTTCTCTATGGTAGCTCCTTCCCTTTGGAAAATTATTTGCACAGAAATAAGGTTAGTCCCTACCTAGTTCCTTTTCCAGAAAGCCCAATCTGGACCCCAGATTGATTTGGAACCAATCAAGCGGCTTATATGATCATGTTTGTTGCTGCTATGCGGGGGCGGTTTATATGGTTGATTTTTAATGCTGAGCACCATCCAGAGTTATCATGTGTGAGTTGGGCAGCCATATAAATCAAATAAATAGGAGAGAAATATTATGTAGCTTGCTTTCCAAGTGGGCAACTTTGCTGAAATCTATTTCTTCAGGCAAAGGGGATGATTTTCTGAAAACTTATCTTTTACAGATCAAGCAACTGAATTGCTGGTCTAGAGCCATTTCATCACTGGATCCATCTATCAGTTGAGACAAACTAAGAAAATGATTTAATTATATAGAAAAATTGACACCTCTAACAAGATTTCCGACCAAGGTTTCCTTCTAACTCAATAGATAAATTTGACTGATATTGCACAACCTTCCACACACACAAAAAAATCTCAAAAAAACAAAAAAAGGTTTTCTTGGTATTTACAAACCTCCTTTCCTAACCCACAAACTTTTCATTTCAAATGAAACTATATGATTTAAATCAAATCTTTTCACAGATAATTTGAAGATAGGGATGTCTATGAATTTAGCATTCCAATTTTTAGTTTAGTTTTTAGGTATGTGGTAGTTTTCAGTTTAGCTCTAAGCATATTAAGTTGAACATATTGGAAATAAGACAAATTTCAAACATGAGTCACATATGAATCATGTACTTTATCTTCATGTCAGAGTTGTTATTGAGTTTATTCTTTTTCTGGAAAAAGAAGCATGAATTTATGGAACTTTTAATCACACCAGTTAGAAAGGCATTTTTAAAAAACAAATAGGCTTGCTTACAAATTCAAATACCACTTCAGTATAGAAAATCTTCTGCCAATTACATATCTAAAATAAAAACAGTACTGATAAATTGCTTCATTAAAAACTTCCAGTACTGTCGTTTCACAGGTCATCACCAAAATGTAAGGATCCTTTTAGCCTTTTTATTATTATTATTTCATACCCACTTCTTACTACCAAGGATTAATCCTGGGGCAAGCCTCTTCACATTCACTCTCAAGCCAACTTCTCATATCTCCTGCAGGGAGAAAATTGAACGTGTCCAAGATATAATGAACTGTTCCTCAATTTAAGGAAGTTGACAACACCACCAAATGGATGGAGAATGTGATTCCCATATTTTTCAAAAGGTGACAACATCATTATACCAGTTTTGCTAGATAATATTTAGCCCATCAATACCAAGGAGAAAACATCAATGTGTAGACTCTTCCACCTCAGAGGACATTATAGCAAATTAGACTGAGAAACAAAAAATAACTGACCAAGACAATAGCCTGAAAAACTGAAATTGATCAGTGCTGGTTTAGGATGCTGGTTTAGCTCAATCTTAGATGAAATTCAATAGGACATGGGGTTTTTTTATTTGATTCAAAGGCAAAAAGATGGTTGCAAAGATAAAATAATGGATAAGCGGTAGACTGCATGGCCCAGTAGACATCATCTGTTCATCACAGAAATAAATGTGAAGATGCCTATAGCAAAATGTACAAGCTCATTTCACATGGAGCTCAGTCAAGTCTAAATGAAGAAGTGAGCAAACCCTCATTTCTGATAATTCATGAAGAGTAACATAGGAAATAAGATTATCATTTTATTTTCCCCCTTCTCAAGTAACCATCTAAAGTCTTTGTAAAATGCAGCTGGGAATAGTGCAATCCAGTGAGCCTGCAATCCCAAAATATAACAGCTGTATATGTATTGTTCTCCAACTCTAAGAAAGTATGCAAGAAAAGTTAAAAACAGGAATAATTAATATTCAAGAAGCAAACTCTACATAAATTATTTGTGGTATGCTAAATTTTCACATATAAAAAATAAGACATAGGAGCAGATCTTTTCAAATAATTACACAAAGCAGTGAATTTTAAAACAGTTATATGGGAAACAATTACGCAGCTTTGTACTTTGCAAGCTAAATCAACCCAATGTTCAAAGATGGCACTGGAAATAAACTCAGGAAGAGATGTTTAAGGCTTGGTAAATGTAATCCTGCTAGCTAAATACAATTTGAATAGCAAGTAGAATACTGCTCAACAGAAATTCATGTGGCAAACTTTGATACACATGTACTACCATGTCTAAGCCCCGTGACTACTTTAAATTTGTAGCCCAAAGTTAATTAAACTCATTTTCTGGAAACAGATACAGAATGTCAGTCTGCTGCTAATTTAATGTAATTTAAGACTGAGGTTGTTTATGTAAAGCAACATTCTCCAAAAATTAATCCATAAGCACCAAGATTCTAAGGAATTAAAAATAAAATTCAGAAGGAAGTGAATTACGTGGAATGTTTTGCCCACTAAAATGTGGACATAAGGTTCATGAATGCAAGCAAAGAATGCACAAATGAGGTAAAAGCTGAAAGAGTTTATTAAGCAAAGAATTACAAAAGAGTAACTTTCATAGAAAAGCATAACATAGAATATCCATAGACAAGTCAATAAAACAAGATATTAATCAGAGGAATAAATATAGAACAATGTCTATGTATATTCTCATTAATCCAGTCATGATTTGTAACAAAATGGCAAAATTTGCAAAAGTTTCTTAAAATGGTTAACTGGACTTTTATTATTAGATATAATCAGAAAATGTTTCATCTCCTATTCAGGAGACTTTATCACTCCCACATGGAACAACAATATATACATCCCTCAAAAAGTTGTCTGTGTATATTTTCATTACTCCAGGTCATGTCTTGTAGCAAAATTGCAAAAAAAAATCTTGCACACTAAATTTAAAAAGGCAACTGGACTTTTATTTTAGATGTTACAGAGAAACATTTCAACTCCCACCCAAGAGTCTTCTTCAGTCTCATAGAAAAAGTAAAATGATATGGAATATACAAACACATTTCCCAAAAGAGGGGGGGCAGGAAACTGTGAAACCAAATGCCTGGCTCTCATGTAATCTTAAAAATATTTACATTTCTCAAAAAGGCAGGATACAGGAATATATATCAATTGTATATACTCTAATAGCTAGGCATCACTGTACAAATGTTCCTCAAGTTATTTACAGTAATACAGTGTTTTTAAAGCTTGGTAACTTTAAAATGCCTGGACTTCAACTCCCAGAATTTCCCAGCCAGCATACTAGCTGGGGTTGTTTTGGGAGTTGAAATCCAATTTTAAAATTGCCAAGTTTGAAAAACACTACATTGACATATAGCAAAAAGTAGGTCTGTACTGAGGCCCAAAATACTTAAAAGGTAAAGGAGTACAGTGCCACGAGTGGTTAAGACACCGGACTTGTCAGCTGGAAGGTCGGCAGCCCAAGGTTGAGACCCAAGCATTGCCATGCAACAGGGTTTGCTCCTGTTGTCTGCCCCAGCTCCTGCCAACCTCGCAGGAGGTTGTAAACATGCAAGTAGATAAATAGGTACCACCTTAGTGGGAAAGTAATAGCATCCATGCATTGATTTGCCGTATAGTCATGCCAGGTACATGACCGTGGAAGCATCTTTGGATGAACACTGGCTCTTTGGCTATGAAATGGAGATGCGCACCACCCCCTAGATTTGGCACAACTGACACGGGAAGCTGTTATGTGTACTACACATACATAAATAATATAATACCTGGAGATGGTTTGATGGCAATTTTACCAGTAGCTTGGATGAAACCCAAACATTTGAATAATTGCCAAGTTCAACTAAGGTCATGTAATGATATGTGGGATTGATTTTCAGAGAGCTGCTGCCTCGGAACACTTAGATAAGAGGGAACCTAGCCCACAGCTGCACACAAAGCACAGCATGAGGCTCAGGAGTTATCTTCTCTAAGTTATCAGGCTACAAAGGTGACAGCAGGAGAACTGTACTTTCAGGCCTGCACAATTCTATTAATGTAATTTTACAATAAAGTAGAAATATCATATCTGGCTGTTCCTGCCTGGTCTACCTGGTGAAACTGACAGATATCATCACTGGTGTACATCTCTCCTCCTTTCTCCAGTGTTGGGGTAGAGAATATATGCTGTTTATGTTCTTGCCTAGTAGTTTTTGGAAGTTTATGAGATGATTCCAGCCCATCCATTCCTGACATGGGCTTATGTAAACCAAAGCCTTCTAAAGGAAAGAGAGAACAATTTTGAGCTAAACCTCATGAGAAAATAGTCATTTAAGAGGAGGAAAACTAAAGAGAGTGATGTACTTTGAGGAAAACTAAAGTTTTAACTGGACATACTATGCAAAAACAGCAGAAGAGAAGCCGTTTTGCATGGGAAAATGAAGCACACCATTTAAACTTCCTTGCCATGAGAATCATCATTGGTAATAGTAGAGGATAGAAATAGGTCTTACAAACTTCTCCATATGGTGTCCTCCAAACCTCTAAGATGTCAGCTCACAGCTCTCCCGACCAACGAGAAGCCATGCTGCTGGTGAACATTATAGGAATCTCAGGGTGCATGGACCAAGAGGACTTTTAGACCAGTTGCTGAAATGAGCAATAATATTTGGTCCCAGAGCCTTTTGTGAAGAAAGGCAAAATAGAAAGTGAAATGTACAATAACATAAAGCTGTGGTATTTAAAAAGCAGATCCCAAAAAACATTTTTGATTGACAGTGCAGTGGGAGGGGAAATAGTCTTCAATGCTAGTGAAGGATTTTAGCAAAGCCATGTGAATGACAAATTCTCACATTTTGACAACTACCAATTTATAAGATGGTCAGCTGGAAATCTTTTAGCTGGAGGAAGTAAAACAAAAGATGATCCAGCTGACCTTTGCCATTCTTTCTTGCTCCCCAAAGCCAGAAATATATACATTAAATTAGGTACTGTCTAACTACTAAAACTGGTATTAAGGCAGCTTAATATATAGATGACAATGGGTAGCTGATAAGATGAAGCTCATACAAACTAAATGTTAAGACAGGAAAATCATCCTGAATAAACAAAAATGTATCATTGCCCAATCAAAAATAAATTATAATGTGCATAAATCATATCTTAATATTTAAAATCAAACATAGCTAAAACAAAGACCAGTGCTAAAATGTCCAGTCCAAAATGCACAGCTGATCAAAATAGATTCTTCCTTTATCTAGTTATATTATTTTCCATTTATAAATAATGGCATCAGTGTTAGTAGCATAATGAGCAATGATACTATTCAAAAATCATTTCCACATAACCAGAGTTTAAGGGACTTCTGGATGAGGTCCTGATCCAGCAAAGGAAAGTAATGATTCCATTGATACGGCTGTTGGCAAGTGACTTAAGCCAGGATTTTTCAGACTTGGCAGCTTTCAGATGTGTGGATTTCAACTCCTAGAATTCCCCAGCTGGCTGAATTTTGGGAGCTGAAGTCCACCCATCTGAAAGCTGCCAAGGCTGAGAAACATGGTTCTTAAGCCATCCTCCAATGCTTAAAGAGCTCCAATGCACTGCAGAAAAAAATGATCTGCACCACTCAGAGATTTAACAATGCTGAGGTTGTACTCAGACCATAACAGGAAAATGGAGCAGAATGTCAAATGTAATATATAATTTGTGATGTATGCTTTCCAGTCTTAGAACTAGAGCCAAAGAAATTGTTTGAACTTTTGGACCTTGTGGCCATAAATAAAATTGAATTGAATTGAAATGAAATGGTTTGAAAGTCCTTCAGAAAGTCATGTCAAACTATAGTGGCTTGAAAAGAGGGAAATTTGAGGGAAGCAATGAAGTATTCGGGAGAAAATAATTCTAAATTGAAATCATGGGTACCAAAGTTGCATTGCAGATTTATAATTTTATTTGATTACTTTTTTGTTTGTAATTTTTAGTGTTTTCAGTCATACCTTATACATATTTCATGATATATGTATTTATAGTACCTTAAGATCCCAGATTCATCAATTTAATTAATTAATTAATAATTAGCACCTTAGATATATTATCTATATGAGATAAAAACAGATTGATGTTGATGTGTGTTTGCAGATTGAAATAATGCGTTTGCCAGATTGTTGGTGCTCTCTCTGAATTTGGAAAATGTTATCATAGACTTAAAAAAATCCTGTAAGGTCCTTGGTGCTCTCTGAACTTGATTGTCTTGTAAGCATTTCATTACCAAAGTAGGTAACATGATAAATGCTCTGATGATGTTACCTAGTTGGGTAATGAAACATCTGCAAGGAAACAACCAAGCTCAGAGAGCACCAAGGACTCCACAGTTCAACCCAAAGCTACAAATTTTCTCTTGTAAGGTTAAAAAAGAACCCTAAAATGCATACATAGAGCAATATGTCAAGTCTGTTCTACCTATACCACAGTTCAGTTTCATGTGGCATCATTTTATAAATTTTTCAAGAGGCAATAATATCGGGTTCATATATCCACTGTGCTGATGGACCCCTTTTCTCCCCATGGGCCAATATATGCAGTTGTGACCCAATCTACTAAAAGGTGGTTAATATTTCCATTGAGACCATACAACAGCTGTCCGTATTTCTTCTTTCTTTACGAAGACCTACCTTTCTAAATCCCAAACATGTACCAGAGAACTGCTATAGGGTCCACTGCCCGTCTTAATGGTGAGGTTTTGTGGATAACACTTCATAGCACCCCCAGCTCAAAGCAGTTTTGTGGGTGGCACCTTTAACATCTCTCAAGAGTATTTCTAGTAGTGCACTGCCTACATAAATGATGCTTTAAAACACTGCTCTGCTTGGCTCTAGTAAGCATCTCAGCAAGAATGTACACAAAGAGATTATGTCCAGTGTGAATGGATGAATAAATAATATTATTTGTGTATAAATATGAGATATATTCATAAATGCTCTCTACTTGCACTTATAAGTACAATATCCATTAGAGGTTGTATACCGATTTTTTTTTTCAGAATCCACCTCTAGCTGTCTTTATTTTGCTGCTAGCAACTCACGATCTGTTTTGCCTGCCATATGAATATCACAGGCATTAATGGGTACAGGAGTTCAGAATTTGGCATACTGTATTTTTCAGTGTTTCTGGAACAAATTTGAATATTCTTCATTGTAAGCAAGATCCGTGTGCATGTGTGCGTGCATCTGTGTCTGTGTGTTGGCTTATATATAAGTGTGTGTCTATGCTATTCTATATACTTTACATCAACAGATTTATAATTTTATTTGATTACTTTTTTGTTTGTAATTTTTAGTGTTTTCAATCATACCTTATACATATTTCATGATATATGTATTTATAGTACCTTACAGATCCCAGATTCATCAATTGATTCACTTACCCTTTTTAGTTTTATCGATATTTATTTGTTTATCACATTTGGAAACCATATATATAGGTCTTAGTCTGTATAGTAAATAAAGCCTATATTAATAATTTTAATACCATAACCCTAACCCAACCATAGGTTGTCTCTAGATGAAAGAAACACTTATAATTCTAAAATTAATCCTATCTTGTATGTTTTATACATTCAATTGGTAAAATTGAAAATAAAAATGAAATGAATGTTTTATATCTATTATCTATAATTATATCCTCTGTATCTACATCATTATCTCAATATCTAAAACTATATCATCTTTATCTACATCGTTTATATGTATATTTCTTCATCTAAATTTAAAAATCATTCTGTGATTCATAATGTCTAATTACAATAAAGCTGGTCCTTTTATTGGCTTTTTATGATATTTAATAATAAATTCTAAATAGTCCTTCATCCTGGTGGTCAGATTATATTTAACAAGTGTACTTTCCTAGAAATGTTTATGGTACTACTAAATCTAAATCTAACTCCAAACCTTGCTAAATTTCCAAGCAGGTAGTAGGATTTCCATCTGTCAAGTGCTGAACCAGGAGAACAGTCAATGAGAGCCCAACACAAGATGGGGAAGTATTGGCGATACATTTCTGAAGAGGCTACATGACCCCTAAAACATTTAACATCTTTGGCTTTGTTTCTTCAAGGAACAGATAGCCTGAAAAGTCTTACAAAATGAATATACTGCCGTGGTTTGTCAAAAACAACAGATTGTTGATCAGTAGCTAAGTCATGTCTGACTTCATGACCCCATGGACCATAGCATGCCAGGCCTCCCTGTGTTCTACTGCATCCCAGAGTCCACTCAAATCCATGTCTCCGATGCCAATGATGCTATCTATCCACGTCATCCTCTGCCATCCCCTTCTCCTCTTCCATTCAGTCCTTCCCACCATCACAGTCTTTTCTAATGAGTCCTCCCTGCGCATTATGTGGCCAAAGTACTTGAGCTTCAGCTTCAATATCTGTC
>JANHZU010002271.1:141727-153513 GCA_032468055.1 Acrochordus granulatus | reverse complement strand
TTGTGGGGAAAATAGGAAGAGGAAGGAGGATTATGTATGTTCATCACTTTGGGTTAATTAAAAAGTAATAAAGGTGGGATAAAAATCTAGATAGACAGACAGATAGAGATAGAGATAGATAAATTTGTCCAAATTCATGCTGTGAAGCAAGCATGATGCAAATATATTTCTTGCCTGCTGTTTTCATTCCCCTTTCTTTTTTGCAATGTATAAGAAACACAAGCCCGTTTTTAAAAGAAATTATGCACACAAGCACACATGAAGGCATTGTATGCAGGCACTGTACCCTCGCTCTCCTCATCTTCATCCTCATCCTCCTTCTTCTCCAGATTGGAGTCCTTCAAGAGAATGACCTTTAGCTTGCTCTCCATAGGGAGTATGAGAAAATAACCCCGGACCTTTAGCTCAACAGGAGTGCGGAAGAGGTCAGGACAAAGCACTCTTCCTCCAATCTCTTTAACCATAGGGATTTCATGAGGTTTGATGAAGAAACAAATCCCCAAGAACAGAGAAGGATGGGATCAGTAGAAACCTGAGCTATTTATGAACCAAACAGAGAAAATGGTATGTTTACCTCCAGTGTTTAAAAGAAAACCCCCGCCCCCATCTATTTCCTGAAAAACAAGTAAACCCATTTCAAGCAAAGAAATGTGTCTGGGCTCCTTAACCTGCAAATCAGGGAAAAGAAAGAAGCACAGAAGAGAATCTGGGATGTAATTGAAAATCAAGATGCTCCCTTTGAAGAGATGCAATCAAGCTTTTAGGATAGTATAGTTGTGCTTAAAGAAACAGCTAGAATTAAGTAGAGTGGTTTTGTTTTAACGAGACTATGTATTTTTATCACCACATGTAGACATGTTGGCTAATTGTAGCATCAACTAGAGGAGAACCCTGGATTATTTGATGGGAAATTATCATCAAGGGCGTACAGATTAAAGCTTTCAAATTCTATTTGTGTTTCCTCTTTAGCTCCCAAGGACCCGTACAGAAATCAGCTGACAATAAAGCTGGATGTTTTTGAATTAAACAATTCAAAAATTCAGATGTCTTTTGGGATTAAGAAAAATCAGATCTCCAATCAAAGGATTAATCTCATTCAGTTAGATGCCTGTCTAACTGTAGCTATGTTTAGCAGCTAACATTTAAGAGGGGAGTGTAACGTGTTGCCTTCCCCATATCATTGGATTTCATCAGCTTTCATCAGCCTCTACCAGGTGGCAAGCAAATGAATTGAATTGTTAAATTGTGATAAAAAAATTAAGGAACACTCTTCCAAATTTCTCATAGAAGTATGGAAAACGCCATACAGTCTTTAATTGTGTTAATTCTTATAGACATGAAGATATGAAGTTGCCTAACAGAAGGTGTCTTTGTTGATGAAATTCAGAAGTAAAGCCCATGAGATTGGCTTGCATCACTCCCCTGCCCCAATCTACTGATATAATTTAAGATAGGCTCCTAGTTGCCTATCCATGATTTAAAACAGGGATGTCCAACCTTGACTACTTTAGTCAAGGACGTCTGGACTAAAGTTGACTTCTGGACGTCAACTCCCAGAATTTCTCAGCCAGAAACTGTCTGAGGAATTCTAGGAGTTGAAGTCCACACATTTTAAAGTTACCAAGGTTGGACACACCTGATTTAGAATATTTCAAGTCATTTATCATACAACAGGTAGCAGTAGTTGGTTAACCTGCTTGGTTTTAGAAGCTAAGCAGCATTGAACGGGATTGGTATTTGGATGGGAGACTAACAGAGATTTCCTGGGCTGTAGACTGGGCTGGAAAATCAGTAAAAAGAAAATTCCAGGAAAAAAGGCACTGGCAAACTAGTTTCTTCCTTCTGCCAAGAAAACTAAGTAGATGTATCCATGTTCTCACTAGAGTTGAACACAGCTCTGAAGTGTTTTTATTGCTGTATATATTACTATATAATCTATGTAGTTGATGCTAAGAAATTGAAACTCTGAAGTTTTGCTTGGCATTTGTAATAAATTTGGATTGTCTCTGCCATTCTTCTAAAATGTGTTCAGGCAACTCAAAGCATGTTGTTCCAATTCTATCACAAGTAGATTGCCTTCCATTTTCTTTTCAGAGACAAATCAAATGCTGGGTTTTATCTTTGCAGTCTAATTTTGACTGAGGCCAGCAAGAGTTACTTTCCTATGAATTTAGGTCTAAGTTCATCTAGATATTCTTCAGGAGTCTGCAAGTCATTCTGAAAGCAGGCTCATGATGCTTTAGAAGGCATCATAATGCTTTTGGAAGGCTCCTTCCTTACGGATTGCAAGAATGGCAACTTCCAGAATGGCCCTCTGTAGAAAAGCCAGCCTCGTGCCACATCAGCTGGCTGTGCCTGTCAAAAGCTGCAGAAGAACAGAATGTTGAATGCTGCTGGGTCCTGGAACTGGCCGAGGGGTCCTATGCATGGCTGAGGGGGGGAGCAAGCTCCAGAGCTATGACAACTTTGTGTGACCTGGTAGGCCCTGGAGCTGGCTCAAGGCTCCTGCTCAAGGCTGGATGGGGAGCAGGGCAAAAAACTGCAGGGCCATAGCAGTTTTTGCATACTGCTCAACCCTGGAGCCTGCCAAGGTCTCCCAATCTGTGGCAGATTTTTGCACACTGCTTGTCTCTGGGCCTCTCAGGACCTCCCCACCCCTGAGGTACTCCTACGATCCATTTAGCTTCCCAAGTTCCATTTAACAACTCATACAGTCGCTTAACAACCACAATTGGATGAGCCACTATTGCAGTCATTTAGTAATGCCATCTCTTTTAACCATGTCTTTGCTCAATAAGCAAGATTCCAGGCCCAATTGTGGTTATACAGTAATTTACACAATTCTGCCTATTCAGAAAATAGGCAGCAAGGAAATAATTGTAATAATAAATAAAAATTTCAAGAACACTATTTCTATATAAGTCAAAGTGTTCTTTCACCACTGCCTGATAAAGACTTATCTGAAACTTTATAACCTGTATATATTTTTGTAATCCACTAATTTATCTAATAAGTCTATTCACTAAATATATCTATAGATATATTAAGATTTTTCATTTTATAAGAATTTGGAATATCCATCTGATGGCAAAGAAAATCAGTATCTCTGGTAGATTTATCATCCTAACATACATACAAAAAATATCCCGCTCACATATGCGCAGCAAATGACTAAGAATGATTAAGACACCTAATTATTTTATCTATAATGTTTGAATTTGCAAGTGAAATTTGACTTTAGAGAGATGATTCATTCTGCATGAAAAAGGTCAGAAAAACAAACAGTTTAGGGAGAATTGGTCTATTTATAAAATGTTTGTAACTATATTAATCAATTAGCATAAAAAGAAAAATATCAATATAATCATACTGGACTCTGATATTTGAATAACAAAACATCAAATGATCACTATAGGACAGAGTGAAAACTGTTATGAAACTGATTATGAAACTGTTAGCAATAGTTAAATTTTTATACCTTCTAATAACTTTTATATTTTCCTTCACATGGATATATTTTCCAACCAGGAGGAGGAGGAGGAAGAATCTCTAAGTAGGAATATAATAGGAAATTTTATTTTATGATCAGTTAAAATATGTGTGTGTTTGTGTCTGTGTATGTCTGTATTTGTCTGTGTGTGTGTGGGTTGGTGGATGGGTGTTTTAAGTGCATACAGCTAGTCCTCAAGAAGTTATGACTGTAATTTGTAACTTAGAGTTGCAAGTCTTTACAGTTGTAAGTCAAGGCATCCATGTAATCAAAAATAATTTCCTGGCCTTTTTCATGGCAGTCATTAAGTGAATGTCATGGTTGTTAAACAAATGCAGGTAGTTATTAAGTGAACCCATTCATCTGAATGACATTTTTTTTCTGGAAACTGGCAAAAAATGCCAGAAACCTACAATAAACGTTGAGAATTGCAGTCATGTAACCATGGAACACCACAACCAGTCTTAAAGCTGATCATCAGACAAGCAATCATGTGACCACAGGGGGAGCATCATGACCATTCTGTGGTCATTGTAACTTTGAACATTCATAAAACGATCGGCCCTTAAGCAAAGACTACATGCACATATGAATTTATGGAAGGCAACTAAAGCTAGAAAACAAGAGTTGGTTATTTATTTATTTATTTATTTATTTGATTGATTGATTGATTGCGATTTAAATCTGTATGGCCTTTGAACTTGCAACTGGATGCCAAACAGAGGGTTAAAAAACATTCAAAATCATGAGAAATTCAGATGCCATGTCTCATTTGCTAGACCATTTGTATAATCAAAAGACGGATCTAAGACAAAACCTCTCTGCATCTCCACCATCGGTGATTCTATCTTTATCATGCTAGGATAGGATGCTAGGTAGGATTCCCTGAGAAGACTTCTGTCCTGATGACATCATCCAAGGTAGTTCCCACTCCTCCAGCCCCACCATTGGAAGCTTCTATCCCCTGCCTTTGCTTGGCCTGTAAGTAAAAAAGGTAAAGGTTTCCCCTGCCAGTCGTGTTTGACTCTAGGGGAAGGTGCTCATCTCCATTTCAAACCAAAGAGCCGCATTATCCAAAGACGCATTATCCAAAAACGCCAGCATGACTATGCACTGAGGCATATGGAATGCTGTTACCTTCCCACCAGTTTAGGCAATACCTATTTATCTACTTGTATTTTGCATGTTTTCACATAAAGGAAAGGATAGAACCTTGTGTGGAACCTCCAAGGACCCCCTGAAATTATCTTTCAAATTAAGGTCGTCACTACATTTACAATGTTCAATACGTTTTAATAAAACTGGTAATATCTTCCTATTTTAAATTGCGTCTCTACATATTTCTATCTCTAAATTCTTTCCTAAACTTATTAAAGCGGAATGGATATCATCCTTTGGCTGAACCTGCGCATGGGGTCATTTCCTTGCATTTGTGAGCTGGATTTGTGCTCATCTTGATTTTAAGCCCTATATCTTCATGTATTCCGTAACTGCAGAACGCACAGATACTTCTACTTTGGAATATATAACCCTATTTTCTAGGGCTAGAAGTGCAGACACTCCCACAGGTCTCAAAGAACAAAATGATTGGATTCTATTCAGAAATGTTTGTTAGATTTCTAGGATAGGATAGTCCAAAAAAGAAATCTGTCCTTCTTTTCCTTCTCCATTATCCCTCCTTATTTCAATTTCCTCTTTCCCATCTGGACTTATAATTAGTGTTTGATTTTCACAATTTCCTACAATCTTGCATGTTTTTTTCTGAAACAGCATGTGTTCTATTTTCATGGGAAATCAAAAATGGACCATGTTTACATCTCAACTATGTATGTCGCAGTGATTAATTTAGCCATACACAAAGACACCTTTGAAACCAAAGAAGAGAAAGGAAATATTGAAAGGAATTGCCCAGCTGAGCACTACCAATATTGCATAGACAGAGAAAGAAGAACAGTAAGCGTATCTAGCAAACCCAGATACGCCTTGATATTACAGAGGTCTTGTAAATTTGGGTAGCCTTCCTCACTGATTGTTTCCCAAATAGAATTGACTACGTTTCCCAGAGTGTCCAGCCATCAGATCTATCTGGGGATTTCAACTTGAAGAAGGGTTAGGCTGCCTTACTGTATTTCTCCATCATCTGTTTAAGAACATAAGCTGGATGTCAGATATGAGCCAAGTTCTAGTTCTACCAGCTCGACGAAAGTGGCCACTGAAATAACAATGCTGGCCACAATTGCTGTACCTTTCTCTAGCCCCTGTGAAGAAGAGGAAGGATATGTCATTGCAATAACATGTCATTATTATATAGTTCATCGCACAGTCAGCCAGATGTTTAGACTGCATTTGGCATTGTTGTCCACCTATTGAGTCCTTCCCAAGAACCTGAGATAGGCAGATGCTGTTCTTTGATGTTGTTATAGGTATAATTGTGGGATGTAAGCTGTTCCGAGTAATGATGCCTTTTGCAATTGATTGATGGTGAATTTGTCATGCCAAAGCTGATGGTATCTGGATCTGTAATTGCTGGAGGGACAGCTTGAAATCGACTTAGTCCTTCATTCTCCCATGACATAATGCTTGGACATAACCCTTGGATTAAAATTATCCACCGCTATTTCCATATTACGTTTAGTTGCATTAGTCAACCTTATCCAGTTTCTTTCAGAGGAACTTGGGCAGGATTCTCTCTTGAGACAGGATTAGCTTAGATTATCCAAGAGCTGGAAACAAAATTCTGATATAGGCCAAGCATCTTTTGATAACATAGAACTGAATTGCCCAGAAGTCCAGCTGGAATTGTTTATCATCATCTCTCAGTGATATTGTACTGAAACGGAAATTTGTCATTTAAGTTTCTGTAATTTTTATTATTGAAACTTCCAATACAATTAGATCCCAGTTGTATCCAATATTATTGTTACATCACAATTTCAAATTTATAATCAACACATGATTTCAAAACTATGATCAAAAATTATTTATGTCCTGGAAATTTTAGGGATATTTCCACAATATTAGATGAGAGATAGAGAGAGAGATAATAGAGTGAGTGAGAGAGAGAGAGAGAGAGATGATGGACCTAGAGAGAGAGGGATAGGGAGATGAAGATGGACATTTTTAGTGTCAGCATTTGCCATCCCCACCCATAAAGCTGGCGTACATCTCAAGGTGAAGGAGCTGTTGCATAACTGGGGCATAGAAGAGGATCATGCCTATAACATATTTAGTATCTCAAAAGGCCAGAAGTGATATGAGAAAGACTTTCCAGTTGGAAAAGCTTTCCAGTTCAGAATTTTAGAGTTCCTCCTTCTCTTAGAAAAAATAATAAATCTGTTTATTACTTATTTACTTCATTACATTATTCCATCTAACGAAGGAGAGATCATTTCTCTGAGTCACTGGTTTTTCACGACTGAAATCCTTTGATTGTCAAGAAGGTTTTCCCCTCTCACCTGCAGTCAGAATTCCCATATGGGTTGTGCAAACCCATTTGAAATGGGTGCTTTGCAATGCAAAACATGTTAGCAAGAGTCAGGCAACTTTCCCTGAAGAATTAAGGCTGGTGTGGCTGTTCCCATTCGTGCCCTGGCCGTTGGCCTGTCTATGTGTGAACAGAACCAGCTCTTTAGAGAAGAATATTTGTAGCTCAGGGTTGAACTGTGGAGTCCTTGGGGCTCCCTGAGCTTGGTTGTTTTCCTGCAGATGAACGAGGTAATATAGTCAGTGCATCATTTGATAATGAAACGTCTGCAGGAAATCAACCAGGCTCAGAAAGCACCAAGGACTCCACAACTAGCTTTTGCTTTGATCCCAGAATAAGCATTGTTTACAGTTCCCATGCCCTCACAAATAATGAAGATTTCCTTCCAAGCCTTGGAGAAAATGCATTTGCATTAAACACTTCAAGGGTGTTAAGCTCTGCTTGACCTAAGACTTTGCAAAATGTATATTTGAATGTCTTAAGAGAGAAAAAGTTAGAAACAGAAAATTACCCAGCAATGGAAACTCTCTGGGTGGGTTATTCTATTGATCAAAATCCACTCTTATCTGGAATTTGGCAGGCACTTAGCTATAAATCAGTATATGAGACAAAAATCCTTTAGATCAAGTATTTACGTTTGGTCTTAGAAAAGGAAATTCTTGCATATGAGTTCCCAAATATATTGGGGGGAAAACTATAATTCCTTCTCTTTTGGGAACCTTTTGTGACACAGACTGCAGCATTGTTAGATCTTCCCTTAATCAATTTTAGATGCAGAAGGGAAACTTTAAGGACTTTCTGTCAATTAAATAGTCTGTTGCCTAATTAAAATCCCAAAGATAACAAATATCCCTTGGATGTATAGAAACTAACTGAATAAGAAGAGGGTTAATATATTCTTGAGTGTTTTATTTGGTGCATAGAAATTATAAATTACAACGGGATTTCTGACAAGATATACTGGAAGGCAGTTAAATGTTTTTTTTTATCAATATATCTTGTTTTCCTCTTTCCCCATCTGAAGAAGCATGTAGAGCATTTATTCTTTGCGGGTGAATTCTGTGCTACACTGGAGGCACTGATTAGAAGAGATTCTTTGCCTCTTTTTTCAGTTTGAAATATTGCATGCCTTCTTACTTTTCTGCGATTTAAAACATCTAAAACCCAATTTTGCAACAAAATGAACTCAAGTGAAATATAAAAACAACTTCATATTTTTCTATACTAAAAGTTAATAATATGGTATACAACAGTGCTAAGATTCAAACAATTGTAGTTAACTTTGATTAACTACAAAGTTAAGCTAATCTTCTGCATTAAGTTGAACAGCCCGATGTGTTGGTTCAAAAAATGTTGATAACAGGTCAGTCTCTGTTTTCCTCCCATGAGGTGGGGGGCTCCTTCCTTCTCTTCTTGTTGAGCTGCAGGTTCTTACAGCTGCAGAAATAACTGAGAGCAGCTAGAGAAAATCTACTAGTTTCTCTGAAAGTAGAAAGCATTGCTTGGGTATCCCATTGTAGTAATGCTTTCTACAATCCATAGTTTATTGTGACAGGGGTTTTTTTAATCATATTGTAAGGATAGAAAAGGTATTTCTGTGCTCAGTTCTTGGAAAATCATTCATTAGATAAGACAGTCCAGGCTAGATGGATAGTCTGTTATGACCTAAGGCAAGTTTATGGGATCAGTTACATCCAATAATTCATGTACTTGATTCATTGAGGTTGTAGAGATTACCCAGGGACAACATTTTGATCCTAGAATCAAACAACAGCCAAAAAACACAATCATAAGCAGTACATTGTGTTTTCCAGTCTAATCATGTTACATCCCCTGGGATTAAACTATTAAGTGAAATTAAGCAAATTTTTATGTAGTTTAATCACATTTAAGCCGCATAATACATGATAAATACACAAATTTTGGGGACATGTAAATACATAGCAATGCTGGTTAAAATGTAGAGCAGTGCCAAAGCTAGGATTTCCTTTAGCCCATTAAGGTTTATGGAGATTAAATCAGCTTTGGGACTGCATCTTTTTCTGATTTCCAGAAACACGTTTTATTTATCTAGAAGACCATACGGCATATCAGGGAAGAGTGTATACCATATTGCTACAACAAATCCATGAGAAAGATAATATTTACCTTACAGACCATAACAGCACAGAATAATGCAGTAAGGCCTTCTATTTGATTGTGCATTTTTGGTATAAGCCATTTACAGAGCAAACTATTATTCCTGGTCAATCCATATTTAGGTAATTCAATTCAAAGTGGATTTCTGACAACAGAGAGATTAGAGGCATCCCTTGGATGCATTATACCTCATATAGTAATTGGAAAATTCTTCGTACATCACTGATAATTGACTCCAAAGGAGCTGTGAGGTTTTTATCAGTGAAACCCATCCTTTTGATAGACAGGGTAAATTTGAAAAGCAAATGTTTGCTGGATAACTTACTGTGCTGAGGTGAATGCCACAGATGCATATTAGAGAACTAACATGGAGAATTCTAGAAAGGGGAAGTAAGCATTAAGATCCTATCCCAGAATGTATTCAATGCAAGGAAGTAACAGATGCTATGCCAGTCACAAGTTGGTCACACACTTCCTGACCAAACCATTTCCACTCCTTAATCCATTATAATTATTCTCTTCCCCTCACCTCAAAACATTGACAATATACAGAGGACACTACATTCCAAACAGTGCTCATCCTTGTGACATCCTTCCAACATGTGATACTGACTATCTGGATTATCCTCAACACAGGGAGACAAACCAAGATGATCCCCCAGTAGAGATGCAGACATCAGAATAAGCTCAAAATTCTTACCCTCATCAACCCCATGAAAGAAGTTCATATAACTTTGGAGTCCGTGATGTTCTCTCAGTTGGGTCATTTGCTTGCAGATATTTTATTACCTGTCTAGATAACATTATCAGTGCTAGCAATGATCTAGCACTGACTAGCACTGATGATGTTATCTTGTCAGAAAATAAAACAGCTTCAAGCAACCAAGCTCAGAGAGCACCAAGGACTCCATAGTTCAACCTGAGCTACAAATATTTTCTTCTATTAGAAGAAGCTCATACAAGTTTTGAACCAGAAGCACTATCATATCATTCATTTCTCAGGATCTAATTGCTTCATTAGTTTTTATTTTTAAGACAACGCTGTGACTTACAGGGTCATCCTTTGAGAGAAAGGTAGCATCATCTGTGTCCAGAATGAACATTAAATTTTAGGCTGTCCATATTTTTTTGCCTGGCAGGTCTATCAACATCTAAGAAGAGTATACATCATAAATAGGAAAATAATTATAATAGCAATGAACTTTAATGTTAATATTTACTTACCTAAACAGATAAATAGAAAGATCACCAGTGAGAAAAAAAGCGATGAGTGGGGAAGTGAGTTCTGACTTCCTGCTGGTTTCTCCATTGAATTTGCTTGTGGGAAGCTGTCAGAGAGCATGTGACTGTGGTGATGCTGCAATGGCCACAACTTTATGAATGAATCTTGTCTGAACACCATGGAAATTTAAATTCCACAGGATAATGGGTCCTGGATTTTTTAAATTAGTGGATTTTAGGTACCTTGATTCAAAAAATTTTGCAGTACAATGCATTGTTTGGGTTAACTTGAAGGTACAAATAGATAAACACAATGAGAATTTTAGTAGTATGTAGTTCCTACAAATAAGGGCTGTAGCCTCACATGTATCTAACCATGTATCCAAGCATGCCCTGGCAACCTTCTTATTCAACTTATCATACTCTTAAGGTTGTCTTCACTTCAACTTTAGTTCATAAGTGATGCAGGCTTAATACTGTACAGGAACTAACACAGCCTTTTCCTGTTGTTCTGACACCATCCAAAGGCAACTTTAGGGTGTTTAACATCTGCTAAGTTTGATCACACTTTATTTTTGAAGAAAAATCAGGGGGCTGGCAGTGATTAGAAAGAAAGGCAAGGAAGGAATTGACAGGGGGCACATCAAAGTCCACACCTACTGATTGTTCTGCAAAATCAGGGATGGGTGGAGAACCTCATGAAGATTGCAGAAGAGGTGCAAAGCAAGGTTCACCTAATTGTCCCATCATAAAAACATGGGGTCATCCCACTTTTGGGATTGTTATGTGCACTTCCCCCTCACTATGCATTTGAGATCATGTCTGTACACAGGCACAATACATGTAAAAATGGAGAATGGCTTCTGTTATGCAGTTGAGGTCATCTTCCTGATATTTTTCATCTCCCTGTAGACACCTTGTACAGTATATGTATTGGGGAATATTCATGCATCAGAAGTTTTCTGAGGATTAATATATTTCATAATCAAAATCATTGCCAAGATAAAGAAAGATGTTCCTGATCATCTCCAAAAAATAAGCAAAACAAGTCATCTTGATGAAAGTTCATTCCTCTTGTTTTCCTCCAGCCTCTGATCTGCAAACAAAATCCACAATTAACAAGACATGGATACCACAACACATATAATGGTGCTTAAAGTGCCCTAGATTCAGTGTTTTTCCCCATCCTATAAGGAATCATGATCAGGCATAATTAGTCAGAGCAGTGCATTTTTAAGCTTAAAAGCACTTGCTAGTTTTTCAAACGTAGGAATTTTCTCACTTTGGTTTTAATTGGCTTAGTTCATAACCTTCAATGTTCTCTTTCTCTATTTTTGTCTGTACCTTATTATTTTATAGGAAAAATGAAAATGCATTATATCAAGCTACATGAATAACAAAATCTAGTACTCTGGCATGATAATATTTAATTAAAGCTGCTTGCCCACTCTG
>JANHZU010002271.1:113929-125236 GCA_032468055.1 Acrochordus granulatus | reverse complement strand
GCTCCTCTGATGAGACCTGTCCAGTATGGTTGAACCTCTGGCAGAACTCTCATCTTCTTCAGAGCACACAAGCCCCCAAACCACAGCAAGGTGTTGCCTCACTGGGGGGTTAATTTGTGGAGCTTATTATAAATCATAGTTCCTTGCTTTTTTGTCTTTTGTTGGATAAAAGAGGAGGAGTTTTGCCCATTCCAGGCAAACATGATCTACACAAGGACTAGTAGCTGCTACTAGTTTTATTCATTTTAAGAATCCATTTGGTCAATAGCTTCTTCCCATTTTGACCTACTTAAAAGCAATTGAGATCAGGTTTCAGAAAGAACTTTTTGCTGCATTCATTATGCTGAATAATTCCATACAGAGCTTTAAGTTCAAGGTCAATCACACCTAGATGTGCATCAGACTGATAAGACTGCAACCTCCATCTTCCCCAGTTGGCATTTTTGTGTCTCATACAATATGGATCTGGAATCTCACTTAACATACAATATTTAATATACATCATTCCAAGATTTTCTTAAAGATCTAGGATAAGTTTTATTGCGTGGTAGGAAAGAAGACAACTTCCAGATAGCTGGTTCTGGAAGCTCTTTAGATGAGTTTGCACACAGAATTTGGCTGATCTTCAGAAGATGTTCAGATGAAGTAGCTGTGAATGAGCGGTTACTCCCATTAACAAGAATAGGGAAACTGTTGGGTGAGTTGGATAGATTACAAGGCCTCAAATATGACAAAGATTAACAGGTCCTCGAGGTGATATAGATATGATCTTACCAAAGCTGGGTAGTACTACTTTAATCCACATGGAATTTCCTGCTCCAAACTATCTAATCTGATATGGTTCTCCTCCCAGGATACACCTCTCTTCCTTCTACAATGTATTTAAGGATTAAATTCATCTGAAAGAATTCAAGGAATCCTTAATCTTCTCCAAGCTTCTTAGGGGAAGCTTCTTAGTAGCACAGGGATAGGTTGGGATGGGCCCTGAAATAATTGTTTCACACACTTTTTGGGGAAAGAGAGTCAAAGCAATTGTGTGTGTGTGTGTGTAGTCCTTGGCACAAGAGAAACAGAAATGATGAAGTTTCTAACTTTTATGAAACATATATGTGACAGTATGTATCAGGACTTGTGATAAATGGAGAGGTCCAAATGTTGTATTTTTTTAGTTTATTACAGGCATTTCCTTGAAATTCATGCTGAACTGCACAACAGAAGTAGGTAATAGCAGGTAATACCTATGGGTGGGCATGTATGTATGTAAAAATGTATGCAAACGAAGACTCCAGCTCTGCTTTGTTGGATAACATTTTTGCAAGTGAGTAGGGAGATTAACTAATGCCTCTGAAATACATCACTTTCAAAAAACAATTGTGTATTCTCAAGAACAACACATGGTTTGGATAATATGGAGCAAATAAAACCTGTTGGTCAAACCTTTCAGTACCGTTGATATTGTTTGTCATTTAAAAACAAACTACTCAAAATATTGCTTTTCTGGGCATTTCATTTCATTTTTTAAAAGAGCTTCCCTTTTCATTAAAAAGAAATTATCAAGGGAATCTCCAGACTCATTGAATCTGAATTTCCAGTCTCATTGAAATAAAGTCATTATTAATTTATTAATTAATGCTCAGAGGACATTAATGTTCTTTATTTCAGTCTTTATTAACTTGTTGCCTGCCAGCAGGGAAAGCATGCAAGATATTTGAGGGCGATGAGCTGAATAATACCAAGAGTAGAGTGTCCTTCAAATGCAGCTTAGTTTTTGGTGACTCCGTGGACAAATCCATGCTATTTCCTTGACAACAGTGCTATACAGAAATGGTTTGCTTTTTCCTTTATGTCTTTTGACTTCCTGGTTTAGCCTGTACCTCTAGTATTCCCAGTAGTCTCTCATCTATGTAGCTTCTGAGCCCAGAAGAAGTCAGAGGTCTAAAAAAAGTAAATATTGGAACACTGATGATATCAGATATTTTTGTCTCCAGCTGGGATATCTAGCCTTGGCAACTTGAGAATGTGTGGACTTCAATTCCCAGAATTCCTCAGCCAGCAGAGTGTAGTATACGCTCTCTTTATACATCTTAAAGTTGCCAAGGTTGGACATGCTTAGTCTGTAGTGTTGGTCATCATGAAGCTAATAGTGAGGAAGGAAACTCGACATTCCAGCCTCTCATCTCCAAAAACCATCTGGCTTCAGCAAATCCTTTGTCTCCTACCCAACTTCTGTGAATGTAATAAGCAGCATTGTAAATATGTCCAAAAGCAAATGTGGGGAGAGAATTGTTCCTCCCCTCCCCTCCTTTAGCTGTGCATCATACTTGTGTTTACTTCTTGCATTAACCCAGCCATTTTGATGGTGTAAGAACCCAACCATTTCAGTTTGTCAATTGTTGTTTATGCCTTAGCATTGTTTTCCTTATCAATCCATGGGTGGTTGTAACATATGTATCCAGTCTGTGAATTAGGTTATTTGCTCTCATTCGCATGTTGATATATTACCCCTATAGAATGGCTTGTATTTACAATGCTAGGTGGTCTTGTGTGAGTTGGCATTTAATATATTAAGTAGGAGACATTTATTTTTATATTTATTCCTAATGAATTGGCTGACTGAAATGGTTCCCAGTCTGTCACACAGGTTGTTGCCCTCCCAGTATTCCATCAGCCTGGACTTCACAACATCATCTCTGGCCACAACTGATCGATATGCTCAGCTAGACCTGCTCTTACCATCAAGTAGAACATCAAGTCCCTCCAAACATAGATATATATTGGGGAAGAACTATATTCAGAGTCTGCACTCAATCATTATCTGTTTTAACTTAGTCTGTTGTGGAATCCAGTCAATTATGGTCAAATCAATAAAACATAGCCACACAATCCATAACTTAGCATGTGTTTTGTGCCTCCTAAACTAATGGGCAGCCCAGAGTTGTGAGTGTGATTTTTGGCAGGCTCCTGGGCTGCACCCAACCTTGTGGTTAGAAGACTGATGGCTCCACTTCCTTTTCCTTGTACAATATTTTTAGACTCTAAACCTGGTTTTGGTTTAGTAAATATTCTAGGAGCAGGGGTATCCACTAGTGGTGGGAATCTCAAAATAGTCAAGATAGTGGCAGTTGTGACCATCCTGTCAACATCATGCTCCTTGTTAGGTGTATTATGCAAAAAGGGGTAGTGGTTGTGATGATACAGTTACAGCTATGATCTTGACTTTTTTTGATGCCATTCCTGTGCTTTAAAAATAAAATTAGGTAAACAACATATTAAATTCTTATTTGAAATTTTGTAAGACTTTCTGTTCTACAACTGGAACAATTATCTGGGATTTTAATTGTTTATTGCCAGTCAAATCAAATGGCCAGATTAGCTACTAATTTTTATACCCACAATCTTCATGTTTCTTGTTATCTTCTTGGTTAAAAAATCCCAATTAATATTGTTCTACAGCAAACCAGAAAACATTCATCATTGTTTTAATTGGTTGAGATATGTCCTCCTCCATTTGACTTTTACATCCCAGTGCATTTATTTTCTATTTCCCAAAATGATTTCTGCTTTTTTCAAAATTAACAAATAGGAACTGAGTATTAAGGGGACTTACTTTATTTCTTTAAATATTAGTCACACAGCACAACACAATTCAGTGGTATTTCTGAAACAAAAAAAATGATTCTCCATCTTAATTCAGACATGTTCTGTTGTAAAATATCCTAATGAATTGCATAAGATGACATTTTCATAATAGAAGCATTTAAACTGAATCCAAATAAGTACCGTAGATCTACTTACATCACCATCTTCCTGACCTAAGCTAAAATATTTGAATGTAATTAAAGACTTTTCTAGAAAATGTGGTTTCCAACAGGAGAGAATAGGCAACACAATGCTTTGGAAAGAGAGATTAAAAAAGAGAGACCAAAACACTCAAGTATTTTAATATGTAGATTAAACAGCAGGAAGGCAGCTCATAGTAACGCTTAAAAGAAGGTTCTGACTTAGTATTTAGTTATGAGGTTAAAAAGAAGCCATGGATCATGCAAATTACACATGTATGCATATAGGTAATTAAGTAATCTTGCTATATTTACATCCTTAAATTTTCAGTTAGGCATGTGCATGCCCCACCTACTCAAATCCAAGCCAATTAGATATATCTGGATACATCAAATATACAAATGATATTATAGATCCATGTAATTTAGCCATGTATTATGTGCATTTTGACCGCCTAGATGTAACTATGATTCTTATTTTGTTCTACGCACACGCACACAGACAATTTGCAATGACTGCTTATTTTCAGTCAATGAAAGTCATGTACTGTTTTCAAGGTCAGCAACTGTTTGTCCTGATGATGATCTAGGGATCATAATACGCTCACAAGTATCTATTACCAGAGAAATTCATTGTGAACCTATTCTCTTCAATCATTACAGGATGCTATTTGTAATACAACATACATACATAATAGTACAGGTCAGAAAGGAAAATGAACCACTTTTCCCACTGGGTAAATAAATGTAAAATACAAACCAAAATCCCAACCCTGAAAGTTTCTCAGCTGTATGATCCAGGTAAGTTTATAATTCAATATGTTAAGGGGCTATAGGTGTTATTTCAGAAATCAAAAAGATGTCCCGGATGACTATTTTTAAAAAACAATATTGTTTACATCTTACCAGGCTTGGAATAAACACGCTAAACCCAGAACAGGAAGTGATGAAAAGGCTCCACTGTATTATTATTTCTTCAACATTTGTAGTTCGAATTTGCTCTCTTTTATGGTATCCTGACCATTAACAGACTTCTCTAGTGGGAGTTTCTAACTGGGGTGTCTTAAACTGAAACTTCAACAAGTCTGTGGTGCTCAAGCATTATAGTGCAACTTTAGTGTTTTTCAATCATTATCTCATTTGCTAAGTGACAATAGCCGTAAGAAATATATGCACCAGGAACCTGGGTGGGATCAAATGGTAGAACAACCAAAGGATAGCATCTGGGGACATCAGAATCCATTTTAATACGGTGCCTTGGCCGATTTCTTCTTCTTCTGTTCCTCCCTTAATTTCTGCTTCTTCCGCTTGCTGACTTCTTTGTGTCCTGAGGAGACATGGCTTGTAAAACATTGTTCATATAGCAGAACTACTCCAAGATCCTTCCCTCAAAATTTGAGCCAGATCTTCTAAAAAGAGGCATAAGCAAATTTCCTAGACAAGTACAAGTGTATCCAATCTACAATGCTGCCTTCTACTCAACGAGGCACATCCTTGATGTTGGGCCTTCAGATACTATTCAAAGCTCCAACATCAAGATTGGAATTCATGATACATAAATCCCTTAACTCTTTTTAAGAAGCCATGGGGTAGGGCCTCTGCTCTATGGTATGAATCATAAATTTTATCACAGAACATGAACTGACCATCCCATTCTAAATCTTGGCCAATAGACCTGGAACAGTATCAACTAGGTACAGCTTCCAATACATCCAGAGGAATGTGAACCATTGAAAAGGGAAATGACAGGAGTGAAAACAGCTTGTTTAGCCATCCTAGTCCTTTCCTGGGCAAACAAGAGATGCAGATGAAGCTCAGTTGGATTTATTCCATGCACTGCTCTCCATCACCATGGAGAAGATGGATGAAGGCCTTTGGGGAAAGAGAGAATTGATGCTCAGGAGGTTGAGAGACTTCTCTCAAAATCTCACATTCAGACATATTTTAGCCCATAACATGAATTAGAGCCTATCATGTATCAAGAGATAGTCACACTTTTAAGTAGTCATACCTCAAGAGTTTTCTTGAAAGCCAACTGTATGGTTGAGCTAAGCTATGGGATGTTCACCAATTAGCATAGGCAGACTAAAAGCAAGCAAAGGAAGTTTTGTTCTGGAGAAGAGAAACAAGTGAATTTCTTTCTTCTTCTATCACTGTTATCATCTTGATGATTTATAATCTATCTTTACCCCAAAGAAAATAATATGGTTAAGACAAGGAAAGAAGAGAGACCATACTGTAAACAAAATATTTCAATTTGTCCTTACACACTATCCCACAACTCTTCTTTTGATGCTTGACTTTTTATTTCTCTTATAAAATCTGACACCTATTTCTCATTTAATTTTAGCAAGAGTCAGTAACAAGAGCTAGAGTAGTTTCCAAAGCTGGGGCTATAACTGAAAACTGGATAATTTGAAAAGGTGGAATCTAACAGGCAGCTATCCCAGATGTTTGGCCCTTCTTGTCTAATACCAGTAGTCCTCAACTTACAACCACAATTTGGACTGGAATTTCAGTCGCTAAGTTATGCAGTCCCATGACCAAACTTGATTTTATACCATTTTTTTTACCATGGTCAAGAAGCCAATCACATTGTCATTAAGTGAATCATGCAGCTATTAAGCAAATCCAGCTTCCCGTATTGACTCTGTTTGTCAGAAACCGGTTAAGAAAGTTGCAAATTGATCACATGACCATAGGACATGCAACTGTTGTAAATGTGAGCTGGTTGCCAAGCATCTAAATTGCTATCACGATGCTATAGGGATAGCATGATGGCCATAACTTTGAAGATAGGTCATAAGTCACTTTTTTCAGTGCCATCATAACTTTGAACCATTATTAAACGGTCATAAGTCAAGGAATACTAGTACTCCAACTAATAGCAGCTCCTAAAGACAGTGGCATTTCCTGGCATTTGATACTCAAGAGTGGCTTTAGCTGGACACTGAATTGGTCACATTCTGATCGTGATACAGATGCTCAAGTAATAAATAAACTATATCCCATTCTTATAACTGACTTTGAAGAAAGCTGATCAGAAAGTTAATTCATTTCTTTTAATTGCTCCCAATAAGACAACAGATTCAACTGGAACTTATTTCTGTTGTGCACAGTGTAGAAATCATGATTGCTTACCTGATAAATAAATGCCCTAAAAACTTAGATGATCAGTTATGAGAATTTTAAAGCTCTGGTTATTAGATAAATATTTGTATAACAATAGTGCAATTGTCATTGACACAAACTCCTCCAACCTTGATTGTTCAGTGCCTGAAGAGCCCTATCTACTGAAGTGTAGTATGCTTAGTAGTATGTATGTGTATGTATGTGTGTATATATATATTACACACACACACTATATATATATAATATATATACATACATATATACCACATATACTATATGTAGTAGTATGCTTAGCCTCTTAAAATTATGAATTCTAATTTGTGGCAGAGAGTGCAGAGATTTGATACCAACTGTTTTAACTCGCCAAGCAAAAGCTGTCAAACTATAAAAGTCATGAGAGAGGCAATGGTGCTGGCCACTCTGTCAGCTCTATCTGTTAACTGGGGACAGAGGGGAAGCACCCTTCTTCTCCTCAATTTATAGCAATAGAGGGCATCATGTTTTAAGCTGTGAAAAGGATCCACTGTTTCTGTCATTTGCAGAGGAATCCAAGCCAATGTGGCAAGTAGTGGTTTCGGTGAGTTACAGAAGCCCTATGCAATTCAGAGTTGCCTGATTAGTGAGATGGGTGGCATATAAATTTAATAAATAAAACAAAATAAATTAAGTGGGACATAACTGAAATCCCAGGAGAGAAAATATTACCCAATGTGCTGCAAGGCAGTAGAAGAATGAGTTCTTTCAGCTGTTTCTAAATTCGTCAAATGTACAGTACATACAATTAAAACTTTTTTGTTTTAAATTCAGCTCTCAGTAAATTGAAAAGCCTGGAAGAGACATTCTTAAAGTTCAAGATCACTCTTAAATGCTCATATAGGTAGTCTTTGTTTAGCAATACCACAACTGGGACCAGCAACTTGGTTGAACAGCAAAGCAGTCACTAAGTGAAACCATGATTGCGCTCATGATTTTATTTCATCTCTACAGGCCTGCAAAGGTTGTGAATGCATAGATTGATAATAAAGTTACTTTTTCATCATTCTCATAATTGTGTGCAGTCATTAAATGAGGAAGTTGTTAAAGACTATCTGTACTCTCAATCTCCAGATAAAAGTTTTTAATTTTTTTTCAATTCCTCAAAAGATTTGGAAGGGAGAATGGATATCCTGCATTGGGAACTGGGAGAGCATTCTTGGAAAAGAGTTCAACTATTATCTAACAGGAATTCTGAGATGTAAAGGACAGGAAATGG
This sequence comes from Acrochordus granulatus, assembly GCA_032468055.1. Taxonomy (NCBI): domain Eukaryota; kingdom Metazoa; phylum Chordata; class Lepidosauria; order Squamata; family Acrochordidae; genus Acrochordus; species Acrochordus granulatus. Next base: position 117,073 of record JANHZU010002271.1, on the reverse strand, counting down.
AATGACTGGTACACTCACATGGACAGTGCTGCAATTTCTCATTACAACACATTCATGAAACAGCAATTTAATGTACTTGCCTCTCCCATGATGGCAGCCAATAAAATAAATAGGATATAAACAACAGATTATTCATGTTAAAGCACTTATTAATACTGGATGCCAAAAGAAATGTGAGTCTTGTAGCATTAATCTATAAATTAGATATTTTAGATCTGGCAATGATTGAAAGGAATAAAATATTGAGTGGGATGCTTCTGCATCTCAACTCTTCAGCCAAGTTGTAAGTTTGAAAAAGAAAATATAAAGCTGCATAGAAACCTTCCTTTGAAAGTTCTGATTGGATGTGAGCATTGAGAAGTAATGATGGGGAAGATAACCCTACATTCCAAAACTCGGATCGTTCAACAATTGTCAAGCCTGAATTTGAAGCAAGGAAAATAGACAAAATGCCAACTAGAAGGCACAAGATGCAGCTTAGCAACAAGATCTTCATGACTGTGGGCATAGCATCTGAATTTTACTCTGGTATTTTTCACAATTGGTAGGGAAAGGCGATGGCCCAGAATATTACGAAGCGTCTCTAAAGGAAGAGGGTGAAAAAATGTACATGAAATGTTAGCTCTAAATCAGAAGCCAGCCCCATGAGTTCTTTTGGTTTTTCGCCTTCAACTTCTGTCTGTCTCTTGAATCTTTTTTCCCTGGTTTTCCCACCATTTTCCATTTATTTACCAGCTTTGTATGCCCTGTTTTGTGCACACCTGATGAATACAAGGGATTCTCCCAGTTGGTCATCACTAAGTCATCATCCTCATCGCTATTACAGTGGAAGACATGCTTGGGATAGGTAGTTGGCTTCAGGGACTTTGGAGAACGGACATTAGCCGGCTGAAAAGGCAAGGCATTTTGCCCTCTGCGGGTGCATTCTGCTGCAAAAATTTCATCATTGTGGACACCTGAGGAAGGAAGAAAATAAGACCATTCAAGAGAGGAAAGAGCTAGCCAACAGGTGGGCTGCATGTGTCATGGAAAATAAAATACATTTAAAAAAAGCAAAGTAAAGAAACATCTAAGTAGGGTATCCTCAGGATCTGGACAAAAAAGTAGCTATATCCAGAAGGAATGGTCAAAAAGGTTGAGATGCATTGCACATAAATGAGTTTTGATCCCACCATCATCTTGAACATCCTGACTTTTGGACCATATCCTGTGGACACTCCTGAATCTAAGTCTCTAACCCAGTGTTGAGAATTAAAAGGAGCAAGTCACTTAAATTTTTTGTGCTGCTTCAGTTTCTTCATATGTAACCAAGCAGTATTTCTCAATCTCAAGACTTTACCCACCCACTGTGACTTGGAAACTGCACTGGTAGATTCTGGAACAATGGGAGGAAATAAAGAGAGGAAAAACACTGCAGGTTGACTCCTGATGAACCTTCCTATGAGCACATAATTATAGGGATGAATGTTGTATCACCATGATTCAACTGGATACTCTGTTCTTTCAAGTGTGTGGACAGAGTGATGAAAAGGTATAGTAAAGTCCACAGAAGTGCTTTGTACACGTGGCCACAGCCTGAAAACAGCATCCAAGTGGAATTATAAGACCTGTATGAGAAAATCTTCTTAAAATCTACTAGGTGTGATGTGCCAAACAATTTAAATTTTTTTGCTAAGTACCTAGTATTCTGAAATAGTAGCAAGAGGTCAAGCATTTTATTTGGGTGTATTTTTCTTTAAAAAAAATAATTTTTAAAGAAAGATGGTCAGAAATCCTTCTAGAGATGAAGAGCCAACTCTAGAGCAAAAGAAAACCAGAATCCTTAGTACACAGATTAAAAACCAGATGAAGTGGAGAAGATTGGTGGAACTAGTCAAAGAATCCTTATGATTGCCTACAATTTTATGAGGCAAGATCATACATATTTTCAAAAGCAGGGAATTGGAGCTACTGTATGAAATTCCCCACCTAGATATCTAACCTGGCTAACTATAATTGTTTTCCTCTTACAGTCTCGGTTACATTTCTTAAGAAGCAACTGAACAGTACCAGTTCAGTCATACTATTGGTAAAAAAAACAAGTAGTAAAGAAACAATTGGTTAAAGAAACCAGTATTATCCTCCATTCTGAGAAATGCAGAAGCTCCTGAATCCAATTCTAGATACTAAGTTATTGTAATATCAGAAGGGTTAAGAAAAGGAAAGAATAGGAAAGGAGTCAGAATTTTTGATATACAGTATATAGGATTTTTCTAGACTTATAACTAATTAGAAGAGTGTGAAAATATTATAATAATCATATGTATTATGATTATATTACAAAGAAGAAAAAATCAACCCTTGAGATTTGAGGATCAAATCTAAAAATATTGAGGTTTTCTTAAATATCTGGTTATTCATATTTGGCTATTGGAGTAAAATTAAGAGAAGAATGTATTACAAATATTGGTTTTTTAAAGGTCGATAATTAGTATTTGAGGTATTTAAAATGTTGATTTAAATATTGATTTAGAGAGTTTACTGTATTTTATTATTGTTCCTGTACTAAAAATGTTTTGTTTTGTTATATATTTGGTTGATTTTTTTTGCACTTTTTAACTTGTCCTATTGCTCTCCCTTTTTTTCCTTTATGTTAGTTTGTATTTTAATGTTTGTTTTGTAAATTAAATAAAGATATTTAAAAAAACAACAGCCATGGCCCTTTGCCTCAATCTTCTTGCTGCCACAATCTGGCCACCTTAATGTGAGATATGCAAAAAAAGTCTTCTTTCCCATTATAAATTTTTATTATTATTAAGAATTACTTTAAAATTTTGCAATTAGCACTACAATATTCCTTGCATATTGAAGTATGCTAACATATCTGGACTGTATCTAATACATTCCTTTTTACAGTAGTAAAACAAAAAAAATTCAGAACCATTTTTCCACAGTCCCCTGCAACTAAAATACACTGAATAGTGAAGCTTCATTCTTTTCTACCCAATTAAAATACTGTTGTTAAAGAGTTTTAGCTACTAGAATTCAAGGCAACAGAAAATATTAAAATTAGTGTCTTTCATCCAGTTATTATTGTCTAACAATTGGAAAATGGCTTAAAAGGACAATCTTGATCAAACTGATGGGATCACTGTTGATGACAAA
>JANHZU010002271.1:89244-100192 GCA_032468055.1 Acrochordus granulatus | reverse complement strand
TTGTACATTCTTCTTCCTAACTCTAATTGGAAGGACAGTTGGAGTTTGCATAGCAGAACATTCATCACAGCCAACACAAATGTGATTTTCCTCCTCCAACATTGAAGCTTTGGATAGTATCATGATTTGTGTAATAAACCATTTTTAGGAAGTTTATTCATAAAAGTTCAATTAATAAATTATTAATAAACTTTTGAAACTTTTCCCAGTATTTGCTACTGGTGGTTCTTAGAAATCAACATGAGTTAACAGACTTTCATCTGTATATTTAACTTGCCATGTAGTTAGGAATCTATAAAATAAATGGCCAAATTTTCCATGCTTTATTTTTTTCCTCTTCTGTTCAATCATGTCTGATTCTCAGAGAATGCTTGGACAAGTCCTTGCAGTTTTCTTGGCAAAATTTTTCAGAATTAGTTTGCCACTGCTCCTTCCTAGAGCTGTGAGAAAGTAACTGGCCCAAGGTCAGCCAACTGGTTTTGTGCCTAAGGTGGCTAAGGAAAAAGTCTCCCAGTTTCTAGCCTGGTGCCTTAATCACTACATCAAACTGTCTTTTGCCATACTCTATAGTAACAAATAGAACATGATACAAACTATCTAAATATTTAATTTCTTATGCAAATAAGCCAATACTTTATTTTTAAATAAGCCATATTTATTTAGTCATGAACTTTCAAATAAAGTTTTTTTGAAATGCTTTGCCACCCAATGATTTTAGTCATCCTATATGAATAGCTGAATTGCCTTTATATCCTTAATAATTGCTCCAAACTTTTAAATGATACCAGCCCAAGGGTTTCATAAAAGTATTGGTAAGAAGCATCCTGCAAAACCAACTGATGCTTCCAACACCTTCCCAAACCACAGAGGGCTGAGAGGTTTTGCATAACTTTCTAATTTTGCTTCCTCTGGAAGTGATATTCTCTTCAGGGAGCTTTTATGATTAGAGAAAAACGAAATATCTCTCCAGTGAAGACTCTTTCTTCACCTGGCAGACATTGTAGAGACTGTCTGAAAATCCCTATTTTCGCTGACCCCAGACACAGCTGATAAGCAATCAAGGCTTAGCTTGCACCATCTGTCCAATATCATATTCTCGCCCTTAAAACATTCTGCAGGATCAGGAAAAACATTTCTTGTGCAACTTGCAAGAGTAATTCTTGTGCAACTTGCAAGACTAGTCAATAAAAGCTTATCTAGAGAGGCCAGAAAACTTATTCTGTCCTACCTGACTGAGATCTATTTATTCAGCTATACTCTAAGGAACAGAGATTGCAAATAGACAAAATTAGCTATAGATGACACATGTACCCAAATACTTATCAAGACCTACTAAGATCCTTTTAAACCATAATACTGTACTGTGTTCCAACAACTGCATGGAGATCCTTAAATGCCTCATTTCAATGACAAAACAGGTAAGAGATGAGTTAATCTCTTCCCCTGTCTTCAAAAATCTATTCTCAATTTTGTAAAAAGAGATCTTCCCATTTAAATCCTTTCTCCTTTTATCTCATAAGAGTTGCTTCTACTTGGCTGGATTCAAAGCACTGTTCCTCTCTTCCCTGTCAGGAAATCTTAGTCCTAGATCTTAGAAAATGCATGTACCCCAGAAAATTATATAATATACATAATGAATGTATATAAATAAATAGGGAAAGCTGCATACAAAATCAACAATATTATAATGTATTCATAAAATCAACAATATTATAATGTATTCATAAAATTATAGAAATCATATTTAATGGACAAATGACTAATACAGCTGAAACTGACAAGGACTTAATTATCTAGCTTTCCTGGAAACATTAGCAGCTCTGTTCTTTTCCTTTCCAGAATTCAATAGCTGCAATACAGACAAATATAAACCATCTTAACACAATTTCTGATAAACCTGATAAAACATTTTGTATCAGTAATACCTAAGTAACATGTATATTTAATATCATATCACATAAAGAGTAGCCTAGTTTTTAGCAATTAAAAGTGTTGAACACAATTTTTGATTTGATAGAGTCCCAATTCAACTATAGTCATATTAAACAGATGACTGTTGCACAGATTTGGGTCTAAAATTCAAAGGAATGGAGGAGGACAGTTTGTTTGGAATACAAAATATGAGAACCAAAACCTATTCATTCAAACGTAATGAATCCTTTTAAATATACTTATTTGTTCCAAAAACGTGAAAATATACAAAATCCATTCTTGATGCAGTAACTTTCATTATCTACAGCAGCTTTCATTTTAAATAAAAATAGTGATTAATTGGCCTGTTGTTTGTAGAACTTTACCTGGACTATTCATGTGCTGAAAAGCAAAGCTTAAGATGAGCATTCAAAAACATTTTTTTCAAAGACAGAATGAGAACCAAGGCATAGTCAACCTTACTCACAGAAAAGCCTATTCAACAACATAAGCCATTTTCAGTTTTACAATCATCTATTTAAGTTGGTTATGCCATTCACATTGCCAATATTTACTACCTCTTTCTCAGGGGAGTATGTTTCTTATTCTACAACTGAAGGGGAAGAAGTGAAAGAAAAGTGAGTTTTCCCAAGGGATGCCCCAGATTGGCCCTTGTCTCATTGTGTCATCTCGCTAGCAACTACTGACAATGTCATCCTCTGTTCCAAATATACTACAGCAATATTTCAAACTCATTTTGACTGACTGCCATCAACAGGCCTAAACTTGATGTGTGAGACAACAATAATTTCGGGAATTTTCACCGCCACACCCCACAATGAACTTTGATCTCTTTCCAAGCTTAGTTACAGTCTCATACTATGTAGTTTAAATACACGTTAGAAATTTAATACATCACTGTATATGAGAGATCCCACAGAGGAAGGTATGTTACTTGGGAGGACAATATTTGTGCATTCAATTGCAATGATTTATGGAAGAAAAACAGTGTTACCATAGCTCCAATCTTAAGTAAATGTTCCAGCCACAGCTCAGAAGAAAATAAGCTAATTGCTCTTTTAAGTACCAAGTGAAATGGCCACAGTTCAAACGGCATGTTACAGGTCTATTTTGTTTAAATCTTAAAAATAGTTGTCTTAAATGAAAAAAAGAATATTTCCAGGCATTCCAGTACTTACATTAACAATATTTTTAAGCTGCACAATATAAAAACATATATATAAACTTCTCAGTCACTTTATGATTCTATTAAGAGTGGTTTCCTTGGCATTTTTAAAAAATCTCTGCCAAAGATTGGATCTCAGATGGTAATGCGATGTACTGTAGTCAGGAGAGTAAGATCAAGTATCAGCCAATACAAGTTTCTATCATTGTAATCACTGTATGATTCGGTAATAAATGAACTCTCCATGCACTAAACTAGCACTCAGTTTATGAAGCTAAATATTCTAAGGAACATATAAATATGTTCATATCCATTAGTACATGAAAAAGGTGATCCATGTAGATCTGTTCTATGGCCATTGAAGATTGGAAATGTACTTTTTTTCACCTGATATGTTGTTGTGGATTTCTGTATTGGTCAGGATGTTGGACTAGAAGGTATGAAACAACCTTTCCATTTTATGCATTTTTATGGTATGTTTATTATTTTCTACTTTCAGTCTATATTCAGGTAAGTTTACATTTCACCTGATTTCTATGGCTATTTCCTGTTGCTGAAATCCCTTTTTAAACCTCCTGATGTATTTTAAACCTCCTGATGTAAGCCATGAATTAAAGTCACTAAACAACAGGAAAAAAAAAACATGAATGTTTGTGAAGTAAAAAAAGATTACAGCATGTCAGAATTCTTTATAAATAAAAGCAATCAGATTATCTTCTTGCTAATCCATAGTAACTGAAAGAATTATGTCAGGGACACAGATTATGAGAAGTATTTTTAACTAACCTATATAAATAACCTACAATCAGAATTATCCTAAAGAAAGTGTGCCAAGTATTCAGCCAGTTCTTCTTATGAAACACAACAATAGTTTGCCTAGCAATTTGACTCCCAAGTGTTTCAATTTTTCATGGCAGCCTATAAAATCCCATTTTTAAGTCAACAAATACAACTTTTCAGCCTTGCCATGTCAGTGAATGTCAACACTAGTGTCTACTTCTGCGCAGTAAGCTCTGATACCAAAAAAAATCACCAAAAAAGACCACAGAGTGCAGCAGCCCTTTTAAATAGAAGGCAAAGATAACAAGATTTAATGGAGAGAAACTGTGCTTAATATCATTATATAGTATAATAAAATAATACTGTGGACAAAACTTTTGATTAAAGCAATTCCTTTGCTTCTGCTGATTTAAGAATTATTTCTAAGTGAGTAAGCAAAATCACTAGTGATTCAAAAATGGTTAATATAAGACCTAGTATTTTATGAATACTAAATGAAGAGTGAAATTATTTATCTTCTTCAGCCTTTGCCAAATATTATTTTTCCATCACATATTTTTTTCCTAGAGGCTAGATTTGCTAATGTCAGAATAATTAAAATAGCCTTTTGTGTTTAAAAAGAGTGTGTTCAGAATGTGGTGGCTAAGATCTAAGGAACTAAGAAACCAGGATCTAAGGAACTAAGAAGCCAAAAATGAGCTTGTGCTAGTTTTCCCTTAAAGAGCACTTCTCCATTCCATATGATAGAATTCTTTGGAAATTGAGAGGTACAAAAATTATTTAGCTATGTGAATAAAGTTATCACAAAGTCCCCATGATATACATAATAGATTATCTGGACCCCTTTCACTCAGAGTTAAGGTCAGGTTATGGGACTGAGACAGCACTGATTGTACTTTCTGATAATCTCTGGCAGGAGCATGATATGGGGATATGTGCACCCATGTTTGCTCTTCTTGACCTCTCAGCATTCAATATTATCGATCATGGTATTCTTCTGAACCAACTTCACTGTATTGCACTGGTTCTCTTCCTTCCTTGGGGGTTAGTCCCAGTTGGTGTTGATAGTGGAGAGAGACCCAATCTGCAGCCTTGGGTGTTTCAGGGCTCAGTTCTCTTCTTGTGCTTAACATCTCAATGAGGCTACTACATGAGGTGATCTGATGGTTTGGGGCAAAGTATCCTCAATATGCTGATGATACCCAGCTTTATATTCCCATTCCTAGCCACCTGAGCAATGTCATGGATGTCCTTTTCCAGTGCCTGAAATTGCAGGGGCCTGGATTGAATTGGATGCTATAGGTTTTAACTAAACCCAAGCAAAAGTGAGTGGATTTGGGTATTCAACCAGTCTTATACCTCTGGTCCTGGATGGGATGGCACTACCCCAGACAGACCCAGTCTGCAATTTGGGGGTCCTTCTGGACACATAGCTCCTGCTAGAAGAGCAAGTGGCAGCCATGGCTAGGAATGCTTTTGCACATCTTCAGCTTGGGCACCAATTGTGCCCATTTCTGGATGGGGAGACTACTCACGGTTATCTCATTTTTGGATTATTACCATGTCGTCCACATGGGGCTGCCCTTGTAAAGCATTCAGAAGGGCCAACTGATGCATAATGTGCTACATGGATAGTAAGTTATTTTGCTTCTATACACAGTGATTACAGAGATTTCTGGTAGTCTTAAATATCCCTAATTAAAAGCACAATTAATATTTTCTAGAATATTACCCTGTTTGAGAACAACTGCTATAAATAAATTACATTAAATATAAAGGTCTTTCGTCATAATCTGATATAACCTCATACATTTTATTAAACTCTTATATTAAGAGTTGTTTTAAAATAAGTAATTTTACAGATGAAGAAACTGAAACTAAGCAGTTTGATTAGTTATGAAACTTTAAAGAATTGAGGACTTAACCCTGCAAATAAGTCAGCAAACAGAAATACTCCAGACATATGTTGGAGCAAAAAAACTCAAAACATAATCACACAAATGTCACTTGCAAATCAACTATTATAGCTGGCAGACACAACAAAAGCCCAAATGTGAATGTAATAGTTCTCAACAATATTTTTCTCTTATACAACTAGCAGAAACACTCTTCCTTCACAAAAACACTTTTTAGAAAGAGTAGTTTAGCAATACCTTCTTGGAAATCAATCCCAAGTTACAAAGAAAGTATTCAATCTAACAACTGGACAGAAGACAGGTTAATGCAATGCACTTAAGATAAAAACTGCACTTTTTCACAATTTAGAAAATGAAATAGTACAACTGAATACCAGAACTGAATGTAGCAAACTCTATTTCAAAGTAGAAAAATAAGAAAATTACATTTTAAAAAATCCCATTTATCAGATTATGGCAGCTCTTTCAGGCTACTCTTAAATCACAGTAGTAATTGTTCATAAAATACTTTGAAGTTTACTAAGTTTGAAGACAAAAAAAACTTCATCACGCCAAAATATCGTATTTGAACTATAATGGAAATTAACAGACTGGATCCAAATAGGAATAAGTTCCATTGGAATTAATAAGACAAAAGTGATTCGTCCCAAGTATGTAAATAGAATTAGGTGCAACTTACCCTTTATTTCTAACTGCAGTTTTAATATATACCTATCTTTTCTTTTCAGGATTTGCAGATCAGCAACAACAAGCAACAAATGTCACATGAGCTATAACTCAAGAGTAGAGCAGTATTAAAGGACAACTAACAAAAAGAGATGAATGAGTTAAAATACTTATCAACTAACTGTATAAATATCCTATTCTTTGATCACTTCTTTTACATTGCCCCAACTTGATTAATTGATGTGGTACAGAAATGACATAATAGTATTTGAGCTGCAGTTAAAAATGAACCACGAAGAAACAAGAGGAAGTTACCAATGTAATTAATCACAGGCTGAGAAGAAATATAAATTTTAAATTCAAACATTCTATATCAATTTCAGAAAGTTACATTCCAGTTAGGAAAAAAATAAGTCTTTGAGGAGGAATTAAAAAAATGAAGGCAGATGGGATGAAAGGAACTCGTCTAGTTTTAACAACTGGCACACTTTTCCTGAAAACTATTATAGGTCTCCATTAGAAATTCAAGAATAAACTCCAAGGAGTCATTTGGAATAGGAACAAGACAGGATTTGGGAGAAGAGATTGTTTTATATATCCAATGAAGTGTAAATATATTTGTAAATTAAGAAATAAAACCACTTGCCTCCAAAAAGTGTGTTATCAGAAATCTACGATCTTCCAGATGATTGCTAATTCCAGCAAGAAAAGGGACTCAAGAAAGCAAAGTCAACACAATTTGAGAGATACTTCACTAATACTTTTTACCTCAAAATTTGACACAATAATTGTGTTATTGGGATGGGGGGAAGAGGAATCCCTTACATTATGCAGGTAGACTTCAGAAGAAAGAGGCCCATTTTTTCCCAGTGCCTCAAATTGTATCATGTGCTTCTACATTCATATATAGCTGCCAGACAGGTAACTCTAGAACAGTGATGGTGAACCTAAGACAGGCATTTTGGATGACATACCAGCATTCACCATTACCTAGCAAGACCTACTCTTGAAAGCATATTCTTGTGCAATTTTTGGAGCTGTGGAGCCTATGTAAGAATGGGATGTGCTCTTGTGCACTCTCCAGAAGTGTACTTTTTGCAGTTTTGGAGGCTGCAGGAGCTGTGAAAGAGCATTCTCTAATGCTGCTTCAAGAGCAAAGAGCTCGTAGGACTCAAAGCAGCCTTGGGTAGGCCACAAATACTGGCAACAAAAAGAGGACATCACCTGAAGGATAGTGGCATGCTGCAGATCTTGGGGAGCCCTGAGGGCAATGACACCTTGGGAATGGTGTGAGGTGGCCTTTTTCAATGGCAGGAGTAGCACTAAGCCTGAAATCAAAGCATGGTCTCTACTTAAGGCCTAGCTTCAGAGCTGCTGATTGCCACTGTTCAGTGTAACCTAGGTGAGGAAAGATTTTTTTTTTCTTTTGTGTGCATGTGTGTGTGTAAGAGAAAGAGAATGAGAGAGAGACTAGCAGAGCCAGGTTAGGCATTGTCCAAATTTTTGCCATGCCAAATCTTAAAGATTCATCATCGCTGCTTTAGAACACAGATATGAAAACGTTGGGAAAAACACAAATTCTCTTTTACCACTTCCCCTCTGTATTAGATTCTCCATTTGGCTTGATGGACAGTATGTTTTGTTTTACATTTAATAAGTGGAAAACTAGAAAGAATTGCAAGAATCTACAATTACTTTTAGAATCAGAGATGATATGGTAAAGGAAGTTAAGAACGAAAGAGGAACTACAGATCAAAAAATAACAAAGACAGCTGCAGCACAATTTTTATGATTGAAGGGGGCAATATTCCCACTTCCAAAGACATGGAATTGGGTCTGTATTACTAGCATACACTGGTTTCTCTTCAGATTATATAATCTTTCTCTTACTTCCTGTTATCACACAAATCAGATCAAAATCCATCAAAGGCAAGCAGGTTTCCTAGCAGCAATTTTCAGGGATGGAATCAAGTATTATGTAAATAAATAGCTACAGGGGAACTATACTTCACCGTGTGGTTGCAGATTCATCAGAAAATGAGAATTGTGAAAGAATTGAGAAAGAATTGAGAAAGCCTTTTGGATAAAAGGTGAAACGTCTTCTACTTGAAAAATCCAATCCAGATGCCTGCTTTTTAAACTTTTGTTGCGACAGAAAATGAGAAGTGCAAACAAAAGGACTAGGCATGTCTTTAAAATTAAAGATCTCATATTCCTACCCCACTTGCTCAGCGTGGCTTCCATTCTTTGAAATTCCAAGAACCTATTTATCTAGATATAACTTACAAAGAAGCAACACAAAATTTGATTTGCTTCCACAAAATTTGATTTGCATTTTTGTCATAAAGATTAGTAAGTAAGAGTTAGATTCACGATCCAAACAATTAAAGCCAATATAGGTAGTCCTCACTTCCCGACTGCCTCATTTTAGCAACTGTTGTTATTTTAGTATGAAGTTTTGTGATCCTGTTTCTGACCATTGCAGTGTCACATGAGCATCATTCAAATGCTTCACAACGAGCACACATTTACAATTGTTGCAGTGTTCCACATTCATATGATTTCTATTTGTGTGGTTCACAAATGGTTTGCAACAAGCAAAATTAACAGAGAAAGAAAATCATAACTCACAGCCACGTTTTGCCTAATGACCAGTGATTCATTTAACAAAGGGGAAATGAGGTCATTAGCTTGTCACAATCACATGAATTTTAGCAGCTACAGCACTTTGACTGACAGAATTCCAAGTCCAATTATGGTTGCTATGTGAGGACTACCTGTACAGTGAATTTGAAACAAGATAGATAAGCGAGCCAGTCAAGCAGCAGACAGGGCTTTGTGAACTCTATGATCATGCAGAGTTAAATGCAGAAATTATCTGGTAAAGAACTCAGCATCCTGACAATATCCATTCTTGGAAGGCAGCAGCACGCATGCAGTATGCTTGTTAATGATAGTGATTGATCATATATATTTGTCCTCTTAACCTTGTGCTTTCACTTAAAGATCAGTGGTGAATGCTTTGCAAATAATCCGTATCTGATAAGTGAGATTTCAATTATATGAAAGATCTTCAATATAACAAAGATATCAAATTGTATTAGTTAAGGCATGTATTTTTCATACAATTCTGATATTTGAACCACAGTACATATGGAGCCTTAGATTAACTTCAGTACACCACTCAAGCAAGAGCCCAAATTAAGCTTGTTGTGCTTTTGTGAAATATTGTGCAGTACATTATGCTGTGATGAAGTAGCATGAAAGTTGTTAAGTGACTCTTCTGATTCTTGGTAAGTTTTGCCCAATAGCAGAATTTAATAGCTGTTCTGTGTGAGTATCAAGATATTAACAGGAACATTTTTAACAAAAATAACTTGTTCTTAGTGTCCTTCAGCAATTTCCAGACTTAGTTAAAACTTAAACAGAAAATTGTCTTCGGTTGCATTTTTATTCTGATTTGTTTCTTCCAACTCACCCATTTAGATAAGTTCTATTATAGGAAAATACTTTCAAAGAAGTTTAACATCTGATAACTTTAAAATAAAAGTTACCTTTAGGGGCTTTAAGATAGCTGTCTGAAAATAAAGCTTTTTAAATAAATTTTTTTTGGCTTGACATTAGAAACTGATAGTGTGTGTGCATAATCTGCAAATGGTATGTATCTACATTTTATGTGCAGAGATACAGTGATACCTCACAAGACGAGTAACTCACAAGACAAGAAACTCTCAGGACTAGCCAAAAATTTAATAAAAATTATTCCGCTAGATGAGCTGCGACTCACAAGACGAGGAAACTTCATGCCAAACCTTGCGCATCATCAGTAAGCGCGCTCTGTATTTCCCATTCAGGCAACTCCGCGCAAGAGTTCTGCCGACTCTTACCTTGTGCTTTACTACATTGTTGCACACAGCAACACCGCGTGAGTGTTCTGCCAACGCGTGTTTTGCCAACGCAGCAAGCACATGTGCACATTCTGCCGACTCTCCTCTCGCGTAGTGTACTCCATTCCCATACGGGCAGCAGCAAGTGCATGTGCGTTCTGCCTACGCTGCTGCATGGCAGGTCAATATTCCTGATCACAATGAACACTGCGCGATATGCTCACGTGGGAAATCTCACAATGGAACTCTCCTCTCTCACTGCGTAAACAGTGTAAATTAAGTGAAAGGCATTCAAGAGAGAGAATTCCCGATTCAATCTCCAGGAAGTCCCCTCTCCCTCCTCCGCACTGGGATATTCTTAAAGCCACACGCGCGCCAAATAAAGCAGAAATTCCCCCTCATTGCTTTTCCCCTCATAGTACAGAGGGAAGAAGTGCTTTCAAATCGGCCACGACGCCCAGAAAAGCTGAGAGAAAAAAGGCCCTTTTAAAGTGACGGCAGCGGATCCTCCAGCCAGTAGCAGCAGAGGCCAGAAGCTGCCTCAAAGCAGATCCGTAAGTGCTGGTTAGTTTGCTCTATTTCTGCTTTATATTGTGTGTTAA
>JANHZU010002271.1:66233-80846 GCA_032468055.1 Acrochordus granulatus | reverse complement strand
CATTTATTTTGTTTTTTCTAACTTTTCTGAGCAAGTAATTACAGGAGTTCTGATGAATTAATAAGATTTCTAAACATCTACAACAAAGCAACTGATTTAACATTCACAATGTCCTTATTTCAGTTTTCTTTGAAAAAGCATGGAAAAAGATTTGGAGTTGAGCTTCAAATTTATATACTTTTCCCCTCATTTTAAAATGACTAGTTACAGTATCACGATCATAAAACACAAATAGGTTCTGCTAATTAGATTTAATCAAAATGACTCTAAAAGTTCTCAAAGCTACTAAAAATTTGCAATGCTGTTAAAATTGCATTTAAATTTGGGTCTAGTTAACATAGTTCTGGATTTTTTACACCAAGTAAGAATCCTTCAGAGAAGTGAAGAGACATTTCAGATAGCTGAAAATAGAATTTATTAATATAAATGATTTTATTCAGTAAAATTCCTCCAATTCTGATCCTATACTTATTTCTTCTTCCAGCTCATCCAAAGTTATATTGCTAGGCTCTTCTACCCAATCTTCTGACACTAAACTCACTTCTTCCTCTAAAGACTCTTCTACTACTCCTTCAGAAAAGTCCTCTTCCTCCACTAGGACATCATCCAGCTCAAAAGATCTTTCATATTCTTCAAATGCCTCAACAGAATCTTCACCATACTCTTCACATAGCTCTTCCTCCAGCTCCTCTGCCATTTCTCCTATTGATTCATAACTATACTCTTCCAAGAGCTCCTCTATAGACCTTTCTTCTGATCCTTCATTAGAATCATCTGGCAGCCAACTGATAAGCAATGAGTAGGTATCTAAGGAAAGTACCAAGTGTAGTTCAGTAATCTTATAAAATATATTAGGCATTTAATAATGCAAGTCCCCAAGTATATTTTTAAATTTTACTTCCCATGAATTTAAATAGATTAATTTGAGAGGACTATCAGGATAATACCGTCAGATTCACCAGTGAGTAAAAATTCTATTTCAACAGAAAATCAAGCTCAATTTTAAAGCTGTGTAAACTGAAATGCTTGATCTTTAAAAAGAGTAATGGCAATGAAATGTTTGTCCATTCTCTTAAAATATACACATCCACATAGATCAGTGTTTGTTAAAGATTCTTAACTAAACTAAAGAGTAACCTCTTTCCGTTCTCAAAAAGTAATGCCATTTACCTAATTAAATTCAGATTTACCACCAAAAAAATACCTTTTCAAATATCCTCAATACTTATTTTCTAATACCAAGATATCAACTAATGAATAAACTGAACAAGTAGTTATTTTTTAATAATTAATTGTTACCAATTAAGTGAGAACTATTGTTTAAATGTATTCATTCCCATGTTTATTCCTAATGCATACAGGAAATGAATCCTAGGGGATTCCAAAACTAGATCCATACCATTGGAAAGAAGAAAAAGAATTTCATATATATTTAGGATTCAAGAAAAAATATCACCTTCCTAAGCAATCCCAAAATAGAACAAAAATTCAAACAATATGTTTCAGCCAAGGCCAAAAACTGTAATCAAAATTAACAGGGATGCACAAACTTGTTTAACCTGAGAATTTTGTTCATCGGGGTTCCCCAGTAGATTGGGCTGAAAAGAATTATTTTAAATAAGAAAAATTACTATTTCCTTTTTATTTTATAATTAAAAATACATTTCAGTTTAAATTTTTGAAGAGCAAACACAGCTCTGAACCTGTGAGTTGAGTGTCCATTATTTAAAATACTAAAATGTGCATTCAAGCACCAAACAACCTTGCTTGACCAGGATTTGGAGGACTATAGTATCTCTGTTCTTGGTTTTAAAAATCAGGCAAATCATTCAAGTTACCTGGAATGAAAGCAGATTTTTTTAAGCTCAGAAACTACAGCCTGATTTGAATTCTGAAACAATTCCAGCAACCAAACATTTTATATAAAAGCAATGTAATATGTTCCCTGAACATCTGACTTCCAAAATAAAAAAAGGCTACTTCATTTTATACTATCTGAATTTTTTAAATTTTCTTCAAATTCAGCCTATTGCAGTTGCCTCTTTTCAGTGTAATCTAAAATTTGCAGGTAATATGGCAGCCATAGCTAATAAAAGGCATTCCTACAAAACCAAGTGAATTTTCAGTTAGTCTTAAATTCAAAACTATTTCAAAATCACAGAGACACAGAATTCATAGGGAATGAATCCCTTAATCGATCCAAGCCTGACAACCACAGAACTTAATCTTGTTGATTTTAACTTCTATATCCCTGCACACTCTAAAACTTACTAGGCTACTTCTTCATATGTTCTACAGCCTCTCTGGGATTATTAGGTGAAAATAGGAGATACAGTTCTTATTTTGTTCTGGCTATATCTGTCTCCAACAAAATTATGGCAATTCAATTAGAAAAAAGTGAATGATTTTATCTGTAAATTGCAAGGCTTAATTGTCCCAATGTCTTGCTCTAGTTAGAAAAATTTGGGAGTTATTGGGAAATATTTATTTCCTTTAGTATTCATATCTTTGACTATTAAAATCAAATCCATTCAAATCAGCCCATTTTGGTTTAGAAAAAAAATGCTTTCTGCATCTTGATTAAAAGCAACTGTACAATTTGTTAATTTGTGACATTTTTGGTGCTTTTATACTGTGGTCGTTCTTTATGGTAGAATGTCAAAAGAAATTTAAAGACAGAAAATAGACAAATAGCTATATTAATCAATGCATGTAAACATATCACAATATATAAAAGAGAATATTGAATGTGATTTGCTGTTCATATCAAACTGACTCAGTTAAATTCTAAATTTGTCCACACTAGAAGGCATCAGAAATTATATCCAAAATCTTAAAATATATCTATACAACAATACAAAATTAGAGCTATTAAGCAATGGAACAGTCTGCCTCTTGAAGTCATGGATGGTTTTCAAGAAAAACTGGATAACCATATATTTAGGATGTAATCAGAATTCCATTCTACTCTGGGCCTTGGACTAAAAGACTTTTAAGGTCCCTTCCAACACTATTATTCTATGAATCAATCATTTCCAATGACACCATTCTGGAATATTTTAAAGGATTAAACAGATGTAGACTGGAGCCTATTAGAAAAATCTACAGTACTCCAAAGTATCCAATTAAAACAAATCAGATTTTGAATTACTGACACTTTTTCCAACATACATGGAAAATCAGAGCACTAGAAGCTACGATTGCTATAAGAAAAAAGTGAAACTTTTCAGTATTTTACACTTTCCTCCCCAAAATTTAAAAGTTAAATACTCACCAAAGAAATCAAAAGAAAATGGATCCCTTCCACCAAAAAAATCCCTGAAAACATCGTCTGGATTCCGGAATGTAAAACCATATTCAAATGGACTATCAAACTGTAAACCACCTACAAAAAAAAATTCAGTATTCCATTTTTAGGATATGAAAAGATTATATATTTTAACAAGAGCATAAGAATGTGTTAATGATAAATTAATTTGTAATGTATTTTTGGATATTTGTCCTTTTATCAGCCTCAGAATAAAATGCGATTCTCTTACTTTCCCTTCTCACAATCCTTGCTAGGTTAAAGATAATAGAAAGGCACCAGGAGCTCCAGGAAGACGGATTTGAATTAAATTTAATTGTACTTGGAGTACACTGCTGAAATCAATGAGACCTGACTTACTTTACCTGAATCCCCAATGATTTCTCTAAGACAGGATCCAGCTTTAGATCTCCAATGCTCTAATCAGTACAAACACTTATTAAAATGCATTTATAACGTTCCATTTACTTTTTAAATTTTTATTTAAGAACTGTAAAAGAGTAAAAACAATAGAAATTTTAAAAAGAAAAAAGAAAAGTAGAGATAAGTAATAAGTAAATAAGAAAGAAAAGAAAAAGATACAACAAAATGGCTTCCAATCTTTTTTATAGCAGTTTTAAATCCATTTTTATTTTATCTTCTCACTCTAGTTATATTGTGGTTCTCTTCTTTCTATATTCTACCCTTTCTAATCATCAAACCCATAAACAAATCCACATACATTTACACTGGAAAAATAGGAAGAGTGTATTCAATCCTTACATACCTCCTCCATTTAACCCTTCTTTTCCATATTTGTCATACACATCCCGCTTTTTAGCTGCAAAGAACAGGAAGTAGTCAAAATGTAAATATACAAATCCAAATTATCTTGATGATCTTATGTTTGTTATTTGCTCCATTCTAGTAGATTCACTTCAAGCATCACAACAATCCTATTTAGCAAAGTTCCCTGGCTTTTAAAAGATCAAGTTAAAGATAAAGATGAACCAAAGGACAAGACAGTCTCTTCTATGAATATTAAGTCAACCTTTGGGATTTGTCACAAGTCTGAAGACCATGGAAAAGCTTCAGGGAATACATTCTATTTACATTCATCATAATAAAATCATCAAGATATAACCATTAAGTAGGATCAAATATATAACAAAACTAACAATATCCTTCTGTGAATAATTTGACTTTTAGATTATGCAGAAAATATTCTATTTCTTCTTAAATTCAGTTACAGGTTAGCAAAATGCGCAATGAGGAAGGCTTTCCTAATTGCAACCACATTATCTTTTTTGGGATCTCTATATTAACAAAATGACAGGAGCTCCTATCACACCTCCCTTTAGTTTGAACTTAAAATGATGTTGAATGAATGATACTTATGACCAATCCTCAAAGTTCTGGCCATCACATGTGTTCAAGATTTGTAACCTTCCCGTCTTCCCACAAGCAAAATCAAAGGGGAAGCCAAAATTGTGGTCATGTGAGATGCTCACTTAACAACCTGTGATTTCCACAAGAGTAACTGGAATTGCTATCACTAAGCAGCATAGTCACGTAATGTCCCACAGTTTATAATCATGTTGCTTAGTAATGGAAATTCCAGTCTGAATTACCATTGTAATCAAAGACTACCTGTAATATTAATGTACATGCCTCCCTTAAAAATCCAAACACAAAAATGAACACAAATGTATAATGAAAACAATACACTGAAACTTTAGGAAATATGGATTTGTTGTGAACAATGCACAACTAAAAGGTTCTTCATACCTCCTCTGGACTCTGCCTCCATCTCCCAAGGGAGATTATAGTTTGGGGAATCCTAACATATGTTAAAGGATAGGGTATTGAAATCTAAAGTAACATACTGGTGCAAGGGGGAAAGTGAAATCAGAGTGAGCTGCATATTATCTTGCCCTAATTTATATAATCCACATTTAAAAATAGATTGAAAGTGATCATTTATTTAAATCATAAAAATTATCTTTCCCTAAAATATTCCTCCCGCTCCCCACTCTTACAGCACTTTCATTTCCTTCTCTCTTTACAACTTCTGTGAACAATTATCCAGTGCAGCAGATCTCTGTTTTTCCATGGATATCCCAGAGGTGAAGAACATTTCTACAAGATTGTCTTACAGAATTTATTCCTTGACATTCTGAAGCCAAATATACATTCAATAATTTCAGGCATTTTTTAACTGCCACAGATCCTGATGTGAAAGTCTTTTATATTATTACTCACCATCCGATAGCACTTCATAAGCCTCAGCAACTTGTTTGAATTGTCTCTCAGCTTCCTCTTTATTATCTGGATTTTTGTCAGGGTGCCATTTTAAAGCCAGTTTACGGTACCTGAAATCAAAGCCAAAGATATTTTATTCAAGAACAACACTGCAAACAAAATGAATTAGCCTCATGAACTAAGATTTTTTTTTACATTTTGAACACCAATAGACATATTGATTACTAATGTTAATATCCTAATGCATGAGAAATATACTAATTAGCCGCTAATGGACTGCTCAAACTTGAGAGATTTATCTTGTCCCATTGTAGCACTTTGCAAGCTCCCAAAGAACTACTCTTAGAAAGACATAAAAGAGCACAATAGAAGAGGAAATGGAAAAAACACAGTAGAGGAAATTAACAGGTATTCTAAATTGTATACATAAACATTTGTGAAAATTTTAATTATTAAATTGTTTAGTTAAAAATCTCATCTATACTCTGCAGTTATAGATAGGATACAAAACACCATACTGTAAGGATTATACTGTGAACTATTTACTGAGTTCTATTCTGATAATTTTATCAATTCATAATTTAATCATAAGAAGGAATGATTATGAAATTAGTATTATCCACCAGTTCCTCAATCCAGATGCCATAGCCAACTGATCAATAAACTTGTCCTGATTCTATGGAGTAATATTTGTAAGATCAGTTTTATTCTTGATGTAAGTTTCTGGTATAAGAAACTTCATTTGCAGCCATATTTTCTTGCATTTAAATAACTTCTACTTTAAATTATTAATTTAAATGTTTATTATCTTTCAGCTAATAAACATCTAGTTGACTTGACTACTCAAGCCAACCATAATTTCAACTGCAAGATTTAATTCTGGATAAACATATAAACAATTAAACATCCAAGTGATAATAAAGGAAGCATGAGCACAACTTTTTATAGGAGAGAAATGCAATCAGTTTTGTCTCAAAAATAGAAAATGCCAGGAATATTCTATTTATCCTGTCAGAATTTTAATAATGAGTACTTACGCTTTTTTAATGTCTTCTGGTGAGGCATGTTTATGCACTCCTAGAACTTCATAATAATCCACCATGTTTTACAATATTCGGATAAGAGGCCTGTAAAAGTAAGACTTCATTTCAATACACAAGTACAAATTTTTCTTAAAAGGCAAGATGCACACACTGAAAAATATGCATCATTAAATGACTAGCATAAAAAAATCACTGTATGAAAAAGGCCTTATAGTTTATTTTAAAAAACTGGGGGGTTTTTTTGGCTATCTAAAGTTTGTTAGTCAGATAAAATAGTACCAAAATCTTAATTTTTGCTGAAAAGATCCCCCCATACTGCAATACATCTGAAATATCTTGTACTCCATCAATGCTGCAAAGATTTCCTTTTATACCAGACAGTGAGTATTTTTACAGAAAAACACAACTATTCCATCATATTTTTCTGAAAAAATTTTATTAGTCACTGTGGGGAGTTTTGATTATGCGGCCTCTTCTACTGCAACTTCCAATAATATTTCCTTAAATTTCATCCAAAATATAATTCAGTACTTAAATCCTGATTTATCCTAAATAAATATTTTGCTCTTTTTATAACACTGCCAAAAGGTTTCCAACAATGATTAAGAGTTTCTAAAACAATGAACTTTAAACATAGAATATGCTAACCAAATTAAATATAATCTAGATCAAAACAAAAACAGAATGCCAAATCTAGGAAAAAGAGAAATCACAAAACAATATTATATTAAGTTGACAAGCCATTATTAATGAAAAAAATATCCTTTCTGTTATGCAGAACCGGATCTTCCTTTGAATATAATAATAATATCTAATCTTCCTTAAGTATACCATATGCAAATTCAAATAATCTCTGATTAATATCCCCACCCATATGTATCATACCCACAAGAAGAAGAACTGGAAACATAATGCATATGCCATTTTATCTTCTACTGTTAAGTACTGTACACAGTGAGTAGTAAATGTTTTTATCAGGCAGTTTTAACCGAACTCTTGGCAACCAAACTTACAAATACAGCTGCTTGCAAGCTTACATAATCAGTGAACACATTTTAATATTTTATACAAACATCCCATCTGTAAAGCTGCATCTAGTCTACATGCTTTAGCCATGTAATAATACTCAGTGATACCAAAATTATCAGTTTTGGTGACAATAATTAAGCTATTGTTGAACAGTATGAAAGCCTGATTACTAAAATGCTCTGGGATTTAATATAGGTGCTTTAAAAAAAGCATTATCAAAAGTTTGTTTCTATGAATATTTATTTCTATCAAGAAAATCTTCACTATTTTATTCGAGTTCAGGATTGACAAAGTTTTCAGTAAGATCAAAGCCATATTTAAACAACGAAGGTTGTTTGGTATAGTGATTAAGATGCTGGCCTATAAACCAGGAGACTGTGAGTTCTACTTCTATCTTAGGCATGAAAGCCAGTTACTCACTCAGGCCCAGCCCACCTCACAGGGTTGCTGCTATGGGGAAAAATAGGAGGAGGAAACTCACTGCCTTGCAATACTATAAAATAATAAAGGCAGGATAAATAATAAAAATACCAAGCAATGAAATGTATTGTCTTTTTGAAGTGCCATATGTCATCTAGTTCATATGGGAAATTTATTTATTCATTCATTCGTTCCTCACATTTATATGCCCCCAATCTCAGAAAACTCTTGGCAGCTTACAATTCAAATTTAAGCTATTATACATTTAAACCCCACGCCACTTAGCTGGCTGGCAATTTTCACATCAGGGGCATCCTCTGTGCTCCTGCCCACCCAGCAGTTCGAAAGCATGGAGGTGAGTGATGGGAACCCACCCCATCATGTGGTACTGTGGTTCGAATCACCAGAGTGCCACCCATTTCTGGTTGACACAACTGGCATCATTAAGCTGCAAATTAAGACTAAAACTGTGAACACTTAAAACCAGTAAAAACTATAGAGTGAAAGAGATGATGCTGAGACACAGCAGCACTGCTTACATACAGAAGGATTTTAAAATTCCATCCAACAGTTTTATCCAACTATTAAAACAAATTATACTGGAAACAATTTGCTGCTGGATTAGAATTGAGGTTTTATCAGATTGTATAGGAACATATGTATATAGTTCTGGATTCAAAACAGTCTATTTGCAGAAGGAATTTTAATATAGAAGGTTAGAAAGAAATTCTGCTGATTCTCCTCTCCCTGTGACTCACTACATAACCATCTCTAGAATAGGTCTCTGCAACTTTCAGAGCAGATTTTTTTACATTCTCTACTCTGGCCAAAAAAAACCCTGAGAGTAAAATAAAAATTTATTGTTATCAACAATTTTACAGCCTATGGTCTACAATATATAAAGAAAAGGGATGGGGAGTAAATGAAAAATAAACAAGCTGACTTAAACAGAATTCTGAGAGAAACACCATAAAAAAATCCAGGTTCTTCTTTACCAGATAGCTAAAGGAAATTAGATGTGCACTGAATATACAGCCTGACAGCAGTCATTTCTTTTTTTGGGGGGGGGCTGTCCCTTTGAGTCAGCTATTGACTCCTGGAAACTCCATGATCTAGTCCCTGCAGTTTTGTTTGCAAGTTTTTCAGAAATAGCTTGTCATTGCC
The DNA here is from genome assembly GCA_032468055.1 of Acrochordus granulatus. Taxonomy (NCBI): domain Eukaryota; kingdom Metazoa; phylum Chordata; class Lepidosauria; order Squamata; family Acrochordidae; genus Acrochordus; species Acrochordus granulatus. The sequence continues at coordinate 71,642 of JANHZU010002271.1, read as the reverse complement.
TCCTTCCTAGGGCTTTGCCCTATCATTATCCCAATCATAATGCCCAATCATTATCAAGTCATGTGGCCAATTTGGGAGCTGAGTTTTGGGTATTCAGAGAGGCCACTAAACACTTAGAAAATATGGATGCTCTTGTAATACTCCTAATTACTGGAAGGAGGCAGTGTCTCCCTTCATTTATGCATTGTTTTCATGAGGCAAGGTTCAGCTAGAGAGTCCCTAATGTTATTTTCTTGGTAGACAACAGAACTCTATCTTCCCTCAAGTGAGAAGGTAAAGACTTATTTCAGCTGGATAAAAATTAGGATTGGAAAACAGCAGGAATGGCCCCCTCCCAGTTATTCCCAACATTCTACAAGTTTGCACAGAAGTATGAAAAGATGTTCAAACTTCTTCTTACAAGAACATCTATAAGAATTTATATTGTTTATTATTTATGAAATAACTAATAATCTATATAAAATACAGGTCTCCAACTTGATTGTTGGTCACTTTAGGAACATGGCATGTATTTTCTTGAGAGCAACATGAAATTAATTTTAAAGTTTCCAGCATTTTTTCCAATATCCAAATCCAGCTTTACAGGCCTAGTATTATTGTTTTAAGCTGGTATGAATACTGGAATAAACAGAAAGGTAATTAAATCAATAATAAGTACATCTAACACAGCTAAAGTTTTTTTTAGCTTAGCCAAGGTTAACTAGGTGACCATTTATATCAAGCAATGTTATTAATGTTAATTAATGTTATTAAATAACCATTTAAACATTATAAATATTGATGTGCTTCAAGTGTATTTATCTTGTAAAGACTCAATGCATAAATAATACTGATATTACAGAATTAAATATTGAAATTACGTAAGTTTAAAAACAGCATAAAGACTATTAATAGAAAATAATATTTGTAGCTCAGGGTTGAATTGTGGAGTCCTAAGTACTCTCTAAGCTGTCAGTGCACTGGTGATGTTACCTACTCTGGTAATGAAACGTATCCAGAGAAAAACAATCAAGCTCAGAGAGCACCTAGGATTCCACAATAAAGGAGTTTTTTTTTCTAATTAAATTGCCTTTACATATCTAGTTTGTAAATTGCCTTTACATATCTAGTTTGATTGAAATCTGCTATTCACAAACATCTTTCAGTAATGATTAAATATTAGGAACCATTGCTAATTAAAATATTATATCAAATATGTTCCTAGCATTATGTCACAAGCTACTATTTGGTGACTTCCAGATGGTCAGGACTTAAGGTGGATCAATATACCTAATGGCAAGGAATCTGGAAGTGGAAAACCAAGGGGTTTTGTTTCTTCTAATACATGTTTGATTATATTCCATTGTCAGAAAGAAGAGGAAGACTCAAATCAAAAGAGTATATAGCAAATAAAAGTTATTTGTTAAAGTATACAGCATATAAAATAAACAGCTATTAAAAGGCAAAATGATGATAAGGAAGAGCTATGTGACAGAATACTAAAAAAGAGCCAATTTATGGACATCTAGAAGGATGATATACCAAAGAATAGTAGCAGTTGAAGGGGAAGGAGCAATACAGCAATGCAGATAACTACTGCTCAAATTATTATTTAAATTCTACTTGATCAAAATTAAAAAATGACTCATTGTTTCAAAAGTTACATGGCCAAAAACAAAAGAAATGTGAATCTAAGATGGCTTCAAAGCATGCAGAAACTAGCAAAGCATGAGCAATAGTGATGATGGCTTAGCACAGCTACTTGAGAAGAATGAACAGGACGCACGACAGAAAATTATTGAAATCTTAATATTTATCAGTGAAATATTTGACCCTAGTTTGTCTGTCAAGATCTTTCAGAGGACCTCAAAGAGAAAACACCAATATGAGCATTTAAAATAGCAATATAAGCCTTTGTCCTTTGGAGTAGAAATACATGAATTAGTTTAAAGGGAAAATTAAGCCTGTTATCTCTTCCCCTAATTATATGCAATTGAACTATTATCCTACTATAATTATACAGATTCATTCCATATCTCAGAAGCTCAGAACAAGAATTAGAAATAAAGAATAGACCAATGATTTCAATTATAGATAATTTAAGCAAAAAGTTAAAAATCCTCCCAAAATTATTATACAGACTACACCTAACCTGATCAAATGGCTTTGCAGAATGGACTCCTGGTTCTGCAAATTCTATTTTCCATGAAATATTAATTTAACAATTATTCTGCATAAATTTAAAATAACTCAGAATTATGAAGTACTAGCACAGTTCTCTAATATAATAATACATCTTTGGCTGAGAAAAGAAAAGAGAATTTTGGCTGTTTCCTCTTTACTCTTTGGAAAATCCAATCTGCAAGAGATTAAAATTTTCTCTAGAACAGCATGGGAAAATATGCCATATGTGCCTATTAGGAACAGTAATTACATCTTCAGTAAAAAGACTCTGATGGAGCTATGCTTCTTTGGTGAGCAGGAAACTTCAGAATCTAGAATTTTTTATACCATGAATACCTTCACTATAAAATGAAATTACTACTATCAATTACAACAAGTGCATAAAGTAGTGCAAATAGGAGAAGGAAAGAGTATTATATATGTTTGCCACCTTGAATTACTTATAAAGTAATAAGTACTAATCTAATAAAGTGTTTGAACCATGAGGATATAGATATTAGTAACAACTGCATACAGAAAAAGCCCTCAGAGAAGACCTCTGCACCAACCACAGTTGCCAGATAGCCTTCAACAGCAATCCATACCAAGCACACTACACTAGCTGAAATGAGAGATGAATAATATGATCCAGGAACAAGTATAATTAGCACAAGTTGGGCAAAGACTATGACTACAGCTGCCACAGCTGGAGCTGTGAAACCAGGAGGTTCCCCAAACTATGCATTAGTTCTGAGCAGGGGACTGCAGACCCCTTAGGAAGTAAGGTGAGAAATCTCTAATTCCAGGTGCATGTAGACCAAAACCCCACAGCTACCTGATCTCACTAAGAATGAGTTGAAGCACATTCTTCTCCATGCAGGCTTCCTATAGCATTCAGACACTGCGAAGGACTTGACAGGATCACCTGAGTAGCCCAAGGCAAAGTTAGACAAGTATCATCAGCATACTTCAATCCAAATAATCTCATTCAGCGGCTTTATGTAGATACAGTATTAAACAAAGTATTATTTAGAACAATTACTGTCAAGAATTAGTAACTCGAAAGTGATGGATCTTTTTTAATACCCAAGACACTTTTTCTACTTAATTTTTTCTTCCTTTATTAAGAAACAGTAATGTTAGATGAAATACATTAATATTATCTAACCATTTAAAATAAACACCGAGCATTAAAATTCTTTAAATTCCTATCTACAACGTCTTTCCTATCTCAAGAAAATCTTAGTGGCCAGCTATTCTTTCAATTTTTAATCACTGAAATTTTAATTGACACATTCAATGTAATACAGTATTACTTTTAATAATCATGTGCACAATGTATACAAAATCTAAGAAAAAATTAGCAGTTTATTATTTCAGTTAAAACCATTTACTACTTTGAAAACATACGATGGTTCCGTTTATAAGAGACGGTGTTATTTTGGGCCATAAGCCTTCTTGTAACAATAGAAATTCTTACAGCAAAGTATAAAAACAAATCTAAGGTAAAGCATAGAAAGCTCCCTCCCCCACTTTATTGGGCAATGCACAGAACAGAAATACTATCAGCAATAAATTCCACATACCATCACATCTTGCTGCAACAGTGCTAAAGTCTTGTGCTAATGAAATCAGCAAGCCTATGGCATACAAATGAACTCTGAGCCACAATAAATTTTCCAGGAACATTACCCCAAAGTGAGGTAGTGCACTTGAAAAAAAATGAAATAAAAGATTTTTCTTACCCTAAGCATAAATACTGTATATTATTTTATTTATCTGTACCCATAACAATATTTCCCTTGCGATAGACCCAGTTGACTCTAGTCTCCTTGTTCACCCAATCCATTTTAGATGTCACTTATACAGTACTGTATTTCCCAATCTTGGCATCCTTAAGATGTGTTGAACTGAACTCCCAGAATTCCTCAGCCAGCAAATATTACACCATTTATTTAGATATATATAGTCTCCATTTCCAATCAATTCATCTTAACTTGCTGAACTGGCATTTTCATTATTCTTTATGGCCATCATTTGTCAATCACCTTAAACCTCCGGGTCAGTGTTTTTTAACCTCGGTTTCTTTAAGATGGCTGGACTTTAACCCCCGGAATTCCCCAGCCACTATGGGCTGACTCGGGAATTCTGAGAATTGAGGTCTACTTGAGGCGCGGCGGCGCGAGTGCAAGGCCCGGCGTTGCCGTGCAGCAGGGTGAGCTCCTGCTGTCTGCCTCAGCTCCTGGCAATCTATAAGTTCAAAAGCACGCAAACGCAAATAGATAAATAGGTAGCGCCCTTTGGCTACTATACCGCCTATTTATTTCCGGCGGGAAAAGGTAACAGCGTCCGTGCCTCTCGGGCGTCTCGTCACGCCAGCCGCACCACCACGGAGGCGTCTTCGGACCAAGCTGGCTCTTCGGCTTAGAAACGGGGATGAGCACCGCCCCCTAGAGTTGGTCATGACTGATGGGGTAACCTTTACCTTTACATCTTAAAGGCATCGAGGTTGAAACACTCTGCTCAAAGACGAGTCCTCCACCTGCAAGCAGGCCCCTTTAGTATTTCTGAAGTGCTCCTGCTGCTGCCCAGGGTCAGCCCCGGAGGGAAGAGGCAACCCAGCGCAGAAGGGGAGAGAGAACAAAACAAAAAAAAACCGGAGCCGTGGCAGTACCACGGTGAAGAAGATACATGCGAAACACGGGCCTTCTCCAAGTCTCCCCGCCCATGGCCGGCGGGCAACTGGGTGAGACACGCCAATCCGGCCGCGCTGCATTGCCGACCACCACTCCCCTCCGCGGTGCACAGCGCGCTTTGACCAATCAGGAGAGAGCACGAGCCGTAGAATAAGGGCTGGCGGGGGGGGGAGAGCGCGAGACCCGTTGCTGAGAGACCCCAATTTTCCAGAGCCGCCTCCTTCCTTCCTCCCTCCTCCGTGCCGAGCAGACGGCGCGAGTCATAATGGCTCTTTCCCCCCGGCCCGTCTCGGCGCTCACCCTTTCGCTCCTTGTTTCCCCTTCCCGTGCAGAGACGACAGCCCTTCGAAATCCTTTTCTCTCAGGACCCGTTCGCTTTCCCGCTTCAGGAGGAGAAGCGAGCAGCAGCTCTACCGCTTCTGGAAGGGACGCAGACAGGACGTGCGTCACGCGCAAAGAACGGAAGAACCCCCGTCCCTTTTTTTTACCCCGCGTCTATAGAGCGAGGAGAAAAATTCAAGAGGGGTGTGTATATATATATATATATATATAAAAACACACACACACACAC
>JANHZU010002270.1:182054-193810 GCA_032468055.1 Acrochordus granulatus | reverse complement strand
GACAGGGGGGCCTGGCGTAATGCAGTCCATGGGGTCGCAAAGAGTCGGACACGACTGCGCGACTGAACAACAAAAAATTGTCCTCCTCCCCCATATATATATTTCTGCTCCTCCCCTTTCTATCCAGCTTCTTTTTATTCAATTTTATAAGTTTTAATTTTTTGTATTTTATGTTTTATTTTATTTTATATCTTGTATTTTATGTTTTATTGTGAGCTGCTGAGAGTCATTTCTGAGTTGGGCAGCATATAAATTTAATCAACCAATCAATAAATAAATGGTACATCTGTACTAGAGAGATACAAGACAATTCAACAATGTACTGTGTAGCTACCCAGAAAGTCTAGGTAGGGTTAGAAATGTATTTTAAAAAAATGAATTAAATATATAAATGTGGCAAAAATGGCTGTAATATCATAATAAACCCTTGTCAGGAATTGTTTCTAATCTACATCACCAATTTGCAGGAAGAATTGCAATAAAATTTGCAAAATAAATAATCTGGAAAAGCAACAGATGCTTCTTTCTATCACTTTTTAATTCACTTCAGTTTCATTCCTTCTACAGATATATATATATATATACAAAATACAGCTAAATTAAAGAGAGTTCAAAATAAGAGTGTTAATTAAGGCTACTTGAACAAGGCCACAGAATCCTGCACATCAATTCCTTTTGCTAAGTCATTCTACATTACTCCTTCATTGGTGTGTTAAATGCTTCCTTTGTTTAAAGCAGAAACAAATATAAGCAGAGGTGTGCGTATGTACATTCATCATTACCAACTTAATTACTAACACTCTTAAGAACACATACCAGAGCGCATTCAAAAGTCAACGCTAGATACATATGGCTTTCATAATGTTGAGCCATGTAACTTGTAATCAATTCCATTTGCAGATGTCAGAATAGCTTTGTATGTCTAAACTGTCCTACTAAAATTAGTTAATCTTTCAGCAACTCCTTTTATCATTTGTTTTTCAGCAACAGCGGCAACTTGACCTCTTGACTATAACCAACCCTGGTGAGTACAGAACAAGGTTCAGGTTTTTTTTCCTCAATGTTTTCTTAAAGAGATGGTTGTCTGAATGTGTCTCTTTATCCCTTCCTGAATGCAAAATGAAAAACATTGTTCCCCAGAAAATCTTTAACATAATAACATCTGACAGCTATATTGTGTTTGGTAAAGCCCCGGGCAGTTATCCATTCACAGAGCTGCCTCTTCAGACCTTTACTATGTGAATTTGAGTGTTGATATTTCTGTAACCCTCCAGGGGTTATCTTAGTGGTATGTCTGCAGGGCAAATATACTATAATTCACAAGGTATCTTCAACTATCACAAAAACGTTCTGTTTAACTTTCTGTAATAATAACGTGAGTTATTCACAAAAAATCAGAGGGAACCTACATTACGTCTCCATGTTGTTGGCAAGATAATTCATTTTTGTTTTGTTTTGTTTTTTAAGATGCTTCTGAAATCCCATAATGGGATATATGGTTTCTGTTAAATATTACTGATTTAATATAGTGTCATTTAATTGTGTTACTAACGGTTGTGTAGCTACTTCTTGGTTTCTTGGCAAGTGCTCAGAGGAGCAGAATGATTTTTGTGGTGTCAAGGCAAGATGACTGTGATGGATTGTGTCTACAAAGTGGGAGATAGGATGATGGACTACACTGAAGTGGCAGTTTCCCAGGAAGTAGGGGCCACATTCAAGGAGGGGGGCAAGACAAGAGACAACGTAGCCCAGAAGTGAGTTGCAGAACAAAGAAGAAATTTACAATAGCACTCCTAGAATCTCCCAGGGTATATCCTATTAGGGTGAGAATAGTAAAGTTTTAGACTGACAAGATTCTATCTATGTGGTATGAGCAAACAAAAAACTGAACTTTTGCTAGATTGTTCTATGTCGCTCTCCAGATGGGCCTAACGTTGACTCTGGCCACCTAGTAATTTCTGTAAATGTAATGGTTCAAATTGTTCTTGTCACTGTATACTGAAGTCACAGTCGACTGCCATTAATTGAATACTAAGGCTAAGATCCTCCTAAGAGATCCCTTTCAGGTGAGACTAACTATTTTTTAATTAATTTTCAGTTTTAAAATGGATCAGATGTCTGGTGTGTTTCTGAGTTCTCTGGATTGAGACTGTTCTTTGAAGGTATAATAATCGCACACATTGTGTGTGCCAGTGTTGGAATTTAAATCCTGTTTCAAATATCTAATGAGATAAAAGTTGAAGCTGTTCACATGTGATTGGTGTAATCATGAACCATTATCATATTTGATAGGGATTCTGGGAGTTGTCATTCAGCAATATTTAGAGCGCAATAGATTTTCACCTCTAGTCCATATGAAGTAGTATAAAAATGTTTAATAAAACTAAGCATATTTCTCAGACTACTCAATATATAATTTTAGTTCCTTTATCTGGGCAATTCCTGCAACTCAAATTCTATTGTCATCTCTATTATATTAAAACAGAGAAACAAAATAAGGCTTAAATGTTTATGAGAATTCAAACTATTGATGCTGTAGTCAATAAAATGAAACAGTAAGAGGAATTTATTTCTCTCTTTGTATAAATATCCAGTTTACATTCAGAATCTAGGAAAATATGAATAATGAAAACATCATTACTGAGATTTCAAAAAGCATTATTTAAATCTATAGTTGAGGAGATAGCTCAACTGAGCATACAGAAAGTTCTCTTTTCATTCTCTGCTATGACCAGAGATCAGTCATGGGAATTACAGGAAAGAACAGAATGCAGTTAGAAAAGATACAGATGATCAGGATATTCACTGGTCTACCAACGGACAGACTTTGGCATCATTTCAGTTATTTTAAGATATTTTTATATCTGTGGTCACAGGGGAAGAGCAAATAGTATAAATGTACAACAGAACAGCCATTTTGTGTGCTGGGAGCTCACAACAAAATACCAATATTTTAAGAGCTGTTTTCAAAAAGAGAACATTTCCCCCATTTTTAAACAAAAACTGGTTATATTGAGGACATTATGTAAAATGTTCTGGCTTTGTTGGACTATTTTTGGTGGCTTGTAACTGGACTTTGTGTATATATGTCCGGGGGTGTTTTTTTTTCCAGACCAATATAGCAAACAAAGTTGTACATCCCTCCTGCTATTAATTTAGACCGGATGAGATGATGTGGGGGTGATGTAGAGAGGAGGAGAAGAGAAGGTAGCAGTTGGGTAAACACGTGGCTCAAAGACCAGGCAGCCCTATTGGATTCTGTACTGCTCCTGGGAAGAGAAAACAAAGACTCTTTCCCACCACTGAGTTGTAATGATCTCCACTCATGCTTGAATCTGCTGAAAACAACAGCAAAATGAGGTTGTGGTGTCATTGCTAACTCCTACCCTGCCTCTCTTGTATCCTTCCAGTGAAAGTCAGTCACTTCCAGGGTAATTGTAACAGATTTTATATATCTTGAAACTGCTCTTGGGAGTGGGAAACCACTACCTTAAGAATTACTTAAAACTTTAATGAGATTAAGACAGAGTTGTGGAGACAAGGCAGAAAAAAAGATGTTGCCAGGTCATGCTAGGCCAGTGAGGTGCAGGTTGAAGAAAGGCTGCAATCAACTAACCAACTGTGACTGATGTGTTATTGCTGTAGGAGTTCTGCTGGTTGACTCCCGGTTCCCTACTTCAGGGGATTCATCTACCCCTTTGGCCCATTCAAACAATCTCTTAATGTATTTTAGTTTCAGTTCGTTCCTCACCTGCAGTTTGACTCTGGATTGAACTCTAAACTGCCTGTGCTGCATCCAGCTGTCAGGCAAGACCTCTCCCTGTATTTTCAGGCGCATGCATGTATCTGCCTGGCCAGGTCTCTGCCTGCATTTCTACTTGACTAAAATACTGTATATGAATAAACCACTTATAAATTGAGGCAATGAGTTTGCTCAGTCCCAAAATAGGATACGCTCTGTTTGTAGAAAGCCCTGCTGTGTCCTTTTGTTGTGAAGAGGAGATGAAAGGATCTTTTCAGGAATTACGCCTTTATGGGTCTTCTTGAACATCTCTGCCTCTGTTTCTGTAGCCCCTTCACATTCAGGTTCTCCACTTCCTTCAAATATCATAATGACTTCTTTGGTGGCAGCTGAAAAATCACTTACTATTGCTGAGGCTCTGGCACTGTTTCATCTACCTTAATTGATTCCTGGCTTTCTGATACTGTTTGGTTATCAAAGAACTGTGTAATTTAACAATGTATGTGGCAGGATTGAGGACTTTGTATCCTTTGCAGCTCAGCTGATAACCAATATATCTTCATCACTCTACAGTCTAGTTTGCCCCTTTATTTATTGGAACATAAGCTTGCTTCAGAACCAAGCTTAACATTGGTCTATATGTCAGTTGAGGTTCTCAGTCATTCAGGTTACTTAGAGATGTTTAAATCATCTGGGGGTTAAACTCTTTGGGCACAGATTAACCATCAGGTGATTTTAAATCTCTTAAGCATGTTAATGTCTGGTGGTTTGCTAAGAGTATAAATTCCTGCCATCCCCCACCAGTTACTTTGAGCTGAAGAAGCTTCTTGGATGGGAAGCAAAATGTCTTCAAGAGAAAAATAAAGAAAGTCCAGTTGCTTCTTGAGAAAGCTGTTTTGCAATTGACTTAGGTCCTTTTCACAATTGAAATGACATTGCTTGTCTACCTTTAGTGGACAATCTGTTTTACAAATGAGTTGCAGCCAAACTGATTCTTCCCAGTTTTTGGTAGGCTTTCTTTTTATATACCATTTTGTTCTGTGATATACAGAAGTGCTATATTTCTTCACGGTCTTTGAAACAATGAGAGGGCAGCAATTTTGTGGGAGATAAAAGGAGATATTTCATGATTTAAGGTCACTTTATATTCATGTCTGAATCCAAGGAAGATTCCTAGAATCTATTTTTTTCCTTGAAAATATCAAGAAATAAGCTTTAACAGGAGAGAGAACTACACCAACTTCTTGTCTACAAACAAATGGATCAGAATGCAGCAGAAGAAACAGGTTTTGGGCTTACTGAAGAAATACTTCTGATGGAAGTCCTCTCAGAAGGGATAAGGAACATAATGGTTATTGCACCTTGTGTTTTATCATTTTGTTTTCTACTATCATTGAATTTAATATAGGTTCTTCGATAAGTTGTACCACATTTATTTTCTAGAGCTTCATCAACAGGATCATTGCCAAAGATCTGATTTTGGGGATTGACAGTTGGATTGGAGCTTTATTCAGTCTGTGATTATTTTTCTAGATAATAAATCTATGAAAGGGAATCCATGGATAGGCTTTTACAGTAATATATCTATAACATTTTGAACATCTATTGCACCTATTTAAAAAAATGAACATAAAGGTATGAGATTATGGTAGTCCTCACTTGACAACAAGTAGTTTAACTACCATTCAAAATTAAAACTAATTTTAAAAAAAATTACTTACAATCTGTCCTCAAAGTCACACATGCACAAACACATACAATTGCATTTTGGGCACTTGGCAACCAGCTCACATTCATGACCAGTTATAGTGTCCCACAGTCATATGACTACAATTTCTGGCTTTTCTGCCATTTTCTGGCAGAAAACAGCAAAACAATGCCCATTAGATATATTGGATTCACTTATGTGAATCATGTGGTTTGCTTAAGGATTGTGGTGACTCATTTTACAATGATCATAAAAATAGTCATAAAATAGAGTCAGGTCATGTGATTACCTCCATAATGACTGTAATGACTTACAACCAAAATTCTGGGCTGAATTGTGGTTGTAAATTGAGGATTACCTGTATATCTATTTTATTAATCTGTAGCTCACAAATGGATAACTCTCAGCGGACTTTAAGTTCTGATCTTGACCTGTTAAACTTTGTAAAATTAAAGGTATAGTTCTTCTGCATTGCTCAGTCAATTTTCACTGGTTATAAGATAATAAGCTAACCTCTCTTAGAGTGAAATGAAATGGTAGTAGGACTTTATGTAATATTGTGTTGAGTGAAGGTTGCTTTGCCATATAATATCATTGCTTTGGAAGCTGCCATTATGCAATTAGATAACAAGAAGAGCTTTAAATGTCGTTTGAAGAAAAAAAAGTAAAATTCATTCTCACAATTCTCTGAAAAGCCATTCCTATTACTGTCTTGATTGTTCTCTCTGCTTCTTACTAATTGAAGCATGAAAATAATATGAACTCAAAGTCATGGAGCTATAATATACCTATTAGTAATAATGATACTGGGTAATAAAATGTGACAAAGCTGTTCTCTACTGAAACTCATGCTCTAACTCTTCTTGATAATCCATGCTAATTAATACTACATTGATTCTGATGAAAGTATATGTCAAGGGATCCTGAGTGGGTTTTCAAACCATTTTGAGTAATTACTATTCATGTTTGTTGGTGAAAGCTTCACAGGCTATTGTATTTAAAAATGGACTCCTAAATATCTTCTTAATAAAGGCTATCTGCAATGAAGGAAAAAAAGGAGAATGCCTGAGTAACAAGCGAATAAATTAATGAGAGGGGAGTTATGTTAATCTGTTTGCAAGATTTAAAACAGCACTTCTGGAGATAATATTCTTTACTCAACCTATTGTCAGGAGAAGAGATTAGTTATCAAGGCTAGTAGATGGTTAACATTGTTCTTGTGTATATTTACTCAGAAACAAGTCCCAAGTCAAAGAAAATTTATGTTTTACTCTTAAATAAGTGCCCATAAGACAACTGCTTTAGTATTAATGAATCAGTCTTTCCTGGTTGGGTTAATGTAACAGACTTAATACAGTCAGTCATCAACCCATCATATCTCCTCTCTACAAATTTTAGATTACACTAACCTGTTCAAATGCCATTATTTTGAGAAATACAAAATGCTGCCCATGAAGGCTTGCACCAGGATTACTATCTTACATCAATTTTATGTTATTTAAATCATAAATATTATGTTGTTTGAATCATATATTTTTCCTGCTCTCTGTACTGCCTAAACACACAGGAAGAAGGACTATTCAGTTTTATTTTCAACTCTGTTACAAGACATGCCAATGTTAAACAAAGTGCTCAATGAGTTCTGTCATGCCTAGATGCTAACCAAAGGCCTGTTTGTGACCCTATTACCTGCTACTTTGCTTTGATGAAAAAAATAACAATGGTGAGCCCCCACCCCAATTTTTAAAAACAGTAATTTAACTGTAACCTGAATACTCTGTTCAAGTCAATTGTATTTATTTTTTTAATTGTTTCATATGATAAGTTCAAATGATAAGACTCTGTTCATAACAGTTGGTGAGTAATTCTATTCTAAATATTTATTCTATTGGAACATTGCTTCTCATTGGTGATAGTAAGTCTAGACTGAAGACATATGATTGCTTGATTATGTGCCGACAAGTCAGTTTTGACTCTTAATGACAACATAGAAAGGTACTCCCATGATTATTTGTCCCTAATCTAATGTGTCACATCTTCCAATGGTGCACTCTTTGCCATTGTGACTGAGTCCATCCATCCTCTTCTCTTTTTTTCTACCTTTCCCAGCATTAGAATAGTTTCTAAAGGGACATTATCTTTGCAAAATGGGTTCAAGGTAGAATAATTTGAGTGTGGTCTTTATGTCTTGAGTGAAAACTCAGACTTCATTTACTTGATGAGCCATTTGTCTGTTTTCTTGGATGTCCGTGATATTCTCAGGAGTCTAATTCAATATCAAAATTCAAAAGCATAAATACTCTTCCTAGCATGTTTTTTTCAAAGTCCAACTTTTTTCAAAATCCAACTTATTCACAGGGAATACAGTTACTTACACAATTCTGAGCTTTGTAGGTACTATATAAGTCATATCATGGCCTCTGAATATCCAATAATTTTCAAAGTTCATATGTGTCCATAGGTGTCATCAAAACAGGCAAGAAGGTGGATCATGATCCCAACCTTAAAAGAAATATTTACAGAAACTCTTTGGCTCAGCCTTAGTTTTAGATGTTACTTTCCCTGTAATTAAGAAAACTTACAAGATACGGACTTTTTTTCTTTTTTTAAAGGATTGCCCTCTTCTTTCTTTCTCCTTGTACCTACTGCTTGAGGCAGTTATTCATTTGGCCTAAATGACTGGAGTATATATGAAGATCTTGTGGGAATAGTTTATAACAGACAAGTGTGTGGAGAAAATAAAAATAAGGCAATTTATGAAAGGATTTCTGGAGACTGATGCTTTTTCCTTTAAGAAGAAAATCTGCTTTAAGTAAATTAAATTTCTCTAGAAAGTCTGAATAGCTGGTTTTATTGTACGCTAAATAAAGGGGTAAAAGGCTGTGTATCATATAGACTCTGGCATGATATCTATTACTTTAGTGTGTGTGGGAGAAATGGTTTTGATGATTAAATAGGATAAATTTTAGAGGAAGATGTAAATCTATAATTGTACTTAACTGCTACAAGAAGATTGGAAGACACATATCTTTTTTGTTATTTTTCTTTTATCTTTTTTTCTTTTTGCACTGTAGTTTTCTCTTTTATTTCTTTTTCTTTTTCCCTTCTTACTCTATTTTAGTTTGTGTGTATTTTTTACTCTTGTTCCTTTCAATAAAATTATATTAAAAAGAGAAAGAAGCATAGATTCCATCGAACAAGAACTAGAAGTGATAACAAGCCTGAAAATATAATTTTCAGTATGTAAAAGTGATGTCAATAAAAAGCCAGTAAAAGTTATGCTAGGTAATGTCAAAGAAGAGACTCCTACATTAACTTTGATTACATATATTGCCCTTAGAGCCCATTAGGTTGAGAAGGTGCAGTGAGGCTATAAAAATAGAAATGGATTTTTCATCAGATGCTACATTGGATAGAAGAATAAAGTTAAATTCAGATTTAATGAAATATTTTATTCAGATGTTATGGCAAGGTAAATGTCTGCCATAGCTAAAATTTATGTGACTATCTTAAATAGAGATACTAGTCATTTTTGAGATTGTACCCCAGTACTGCTTTCCCTCCTCTTTTTTTTACTATGAGGGCTACTCCATTTCTTCAAGGGATTTTTGTGCACAATAGTCAATATAGTGGTCATCTGAATTAAATTTACCCATTCCCATCCATTTTAGTTCACTGATTCTCAAGATGTCGATGATCAATCTTGCCATCTCATGTTTGATCACATCCAACTTACCTTGATTCATAGATTTTATGTTCCAGGTGCCAATGAAATATTGTTCTTTTTTGCTTTGGACTTTCCTTTTACCACCAGACACATCCATAGCTGAGTGTCCTTTCAGCTTTGGCTCAGTGCTTCATTCAAAGTGAAATGGGGTTCACTCTTTCTGGAGCTACTTGTAATTGCCCTCTGCTTCTCCCCAGTAGCATATTGGACACCTTCCAACCTGTGGGGTTCATCTTCCAGTGTCATATATTTTAGCCTTTCTATGGGGTTTTCTTGGAAAGGATACTGGAGTGGGATGCCATTTCCTTCTCCAGTGGATCATATTTTGTCATGACTCTCTGCTATGACCTGTCTGTCTTGTGTGGCCCTACATGGCGTCGCTCATAACTTCACTGAGTCATGCAAGCCATCTTGCCACAACAGCACGAGGGGGAATATTTTTCCCCTTCATGGAATAAAAAAACAAAAGATGTTTTATTTTTCCTGAATTCCTCTTCTCTTACTGTGAAATGAAGAACTATAGTTTAATCCAGTTCCAGCATGTTGGCTAGTATTTAGAGGTTTTGATTTAGAGAGAGATAATGGAGATAGTAGAATTATTTGTAATATGGTAATATTTTATTTTGTTGAGTTTTATTTTTCATTTGCCCTATCCAGAAAATCTGAACTGTAATGTGTATATTCATGTGTGCCCATTGGAAAATGGGTTATCATCAAGATAAATAATAGCCATAAAAAAGACATTTGTAATGATAACCCCAATACTTAACAATTTAAAGCTTTTGGCAACACCATGTTATTATTCTGGGTCACTGTTATGTTTCTATGCACTTTGGCATGTCCCTTTAATTGGATCTTTGCCTATGAAGGTCCAACATAGTTTCATTGAAAGCTGACATTTCCAACTAACTGACCTTTTCAGGCCCAGTGATACTTCTATAATGATTATCCTCCTGCATTGTTTGGACACAATACCACATACTTCACAGCACATAAAGAATATGGTCTTTGAAAACTATTCAAAATTTCCAATCTCAAGTTCGCAAAATGAGAAAATTGGATACAAACATTCATCAGAAGTGTTATTGTACAAGTATCGATTTGAATGCCCTTTCATTTCTCTGGGAAAGTATTGTAGTGTAGAGTTCTAAATTAACTTTTGTTCTGTTATTTTTTTTATTTCCAGTAACTATAAAAAGGTCAAATTCATTCATAAGCCTGAATAGATTTGCTAGATATAAGCAATAAGATAACAATCAACCTTCAAATAACCTTTAAAGAGACAGTATTATCCTCTATGAACAATAATTGGTCTTCTCGTTAAGCAGGAGATAATTTCTTTCAAACTAACCTAAGCAAAAAATGTATGGAAGCAAAATAAAAGGACACAATCTAAAACAAAGAAATGAAGTTTAATATAAGACATATTTAAACTCTGCATATATTAGGAACAACTGAGATGTCATACTATGTCTCCTCCTTTCAGATTTTTAGACAAGGCAAAATAAATCCTTTATATTGTAAAGTTGTAGAGATCTTAGATTTAAACGAAGAATATCTTGGTGCAGTTACTGCCTTCTAAATATTGATGGAATGTGGGAGAAAAGAGACAAAATGTATTCACGGGTATAAACTGAATAAAATGAAAGAGTTGCTATGATGGGTAAACAAAGATACAAAAATATTAGTCAAATACAAAAATGGGATTCTTCCATTTGTCGGAATTCTGATGGAATTAGTTAGATTCATTTCTGTCAGGTCTCTGGTGCTTGAAAGGGAGGGATATTTTCAGGATAACTTGAGTTCATGATTTACAGTTGCAGAAAGCTGATTTATAACTTAATAATAACTAATGACTTGAATTCCTGTACAGACACACAAAATTGCTTTGGAGGGTGAAGATCAGATTAGGAGCTAAAAAATATTATGTTGGGCTAAAAATGTTCCTTTGTGGTCTAGAAACAATGTGAAGAGTATATCCATTGTGATGGACCCTGGTACCCCTCCTCAAAATCAATCTCTAATTTCCTCTAAGGTACATAAAAAGGCCTTTTTTGGCATTTTCCCCTCCAGCTGAAATTTTTACAAGGAAGCCTTGAGAAAAAAAGGGGGGGAGGGCCTCCTTCACCAGCAGGAGTTTAGTAAGGTTGGTAAATTCATAGCTTCAAAGTTTTTGAGATCACTCTGAAAGAGGGTTGGAATGTGTGAAAAGCAGCATTTTAATTTATTTTTTTCCATTCAAAAGCACAGAATGAGCCAAGAACAAATCACCTTCTGGAGTTACCACTCTCTTCATCAATAGTTTTATTGATTGCTCGAAGGATGATGATTTGCTTAACTTATTTTGCAACTTTCTGTTAGAAGGACCACTTCTCCTAAATATATTCCGGGGGGATGGATGTTGTTCACCAGCATTAAATGAAGCATGTGTAAAAGAGGCAATTTTGTAGTTCAGTCGCGCGGTCGTGTCTGACTCTTTGCGACCCCATGGACTGCATTACGCCTGTCTTGCACTGCCTCCCGGAGTCTTCCCAAGCTCACACCCTTCACACTGACTATGCTATCTATCCATCTCATCC
>JANHZU010002270.1:148940-162866 GCA_032468055.1 Acrochordus granulatus | reverse complement strand
TCATTTAATGACTGCAATTCTTACTGACAGAAGTTCTGGTCCCAATTGTGGTCATAAGTCAAAGACTATTTGTATGATGGAAGGACAGATAGCGAAGCTGAAGCTCAAATTCTTTGGCCACTTAATGTGAAGAGAGGACTCATGAGAAAAGACCGCAATGCTGGGAAAGATTGAAGGCAAAAGGATTAGAGAGAGGCAGAGGATGAGATGGTTAGACAGCATTGTAGATGTGATGGGCATGGGTTTGGGCAGATGCCAGGAGGCAGTGCAGGAAAGGGAGGACTGGCAGACTGCAGTCCATGGGTTTGTAAGTCTGAGCGACTGAACATTTGTACATATGCATGCACATAGTTTAATGTATAGATACAAATACAGCATTTCCCCCAATGTTCCATATCATACTGAAAAAAAGGACTTTTGTTCCCCTCAGACCTTCATGGCAGTTAATCTACATATTGCTAGAAGCATTGCAGCATTATTATTCTACAGTGCTCTAGCTATTCTGGAATTTTATGGTATCTCCTGGTACCTATCAAAGAGCTAATTCTTGAAAAGTCAGGAATATTTGGGTCACACAAGAAGCTGATGTGGGCCAAATGCAGTTTGTGGGTTATATGTACTTGATCTAGAAAAAGGGTTCTTATAAAACTGCCCTTACTATATTCTCTATAGTTTTTCATGTGCAAGTATAGGTGATCTTAAAGTTTCCTTATTTATTTATTATTCTAATTTATATAGCCCCCATCTCATATATATCAATCTCTGGACAGCTTATAGACAGTTAGCTTATAGCTTATAGACAGTTAAGACTCTGTAAAAACAACCAAACAATTTGATTTAAAAATATTAAAAATAAAAACAATACAGGAGCCTTTTAAATTAATAATAAAAATGCATAAAATTGAAAGCTAAGGTAATAGCATTCAATACAGTCAATGAGTATAAGTACTCCTTGACTTATAACCAAAACCGAGCCCAAAATCCTGTTCGTTGAGCAAAGCAGTCATTAAGCAAGATGCCCATGTGACTGCTCCGCTCAATGATAGCAATCCCAGCATTCCCAGATGCATTTGTTAAGCAATTGTGTGGATCATTAAGCAGAGCATAGGGGTGCTTCAGGAGTTGGGGGAGGCCCTGGGAGGCCCAGTCAGGCTATGTGCAGGTCCTGCAGTGTTGTGCAAAGCTGCAACTGACCAACCCAGCCTTGCAGTGTGGCACTTGGCAGTGGCAACACCGGGCTTGGGCCTTCATCATTTTCGGTCAGCTGCCACTGCCCCAGGCCTTTATGTCAGCCCTAGTGCTACTGCTGCCATTGTGAAATGCTTTGTGCCTTGGGAATGAGCCTTGAGGAATGGTGCAATTGCCCCATCACCCAGTGCTCCCCAAGATCTGCTTACCTTCAGGCATCTTTCTCCTACCGTAGAGAAGCTCAAGTGCTGCTGTGCAGTGCAGCCTAGATGGGGGGGAACAGATAGGTGGGGGGAATTGCAGCACCTCTGCGGATGTAAAGGCAGGCCTTCTGCCAAGTGCCTGAATTTTTATCACACGACTGTAGGAGCGTTGCAATGACTGTAACTTCAGGCACAGGTCATAACTCCCTTCATTCAATGCTGTTGTAATTTTAAACTGACACTGAAAAAATGGTCTTAAGTTGAGGACTACCCATATAGTTTTGTTATTTTGTCTTTTTTTTTTTTGGTGTTGTTCCCAAATGAAAGAACTATTGAATAGTTGCTGAGACATTTGGATGACTCCAGATAGAAGAAGTGTTGATGAGCCAACTTACAGCTTGTTCTGGCTCAACCTTTTAGAACTATAAAGAGATTATAAAACCATATAGACTTTGAATTACTGGAAGACAGGCAAATTCTGTGGTCTTTGTTGAGTATGCCCAGATTATTTCCTAGTACTTTTGCCTCAGTAGGAATAGAAATAAACTTGAGATAAGGGTAGGTGTTGATGCAATGTTATAAGCCCTCAGCTTTACATAGTAGAAAAGTTCATTGTTGTGTATAGTAAAGATTGAAAAGCACCTTCATATTTCCCGGGACAGCATGTAAAGTAGTTAGGGGAATTTAATATACATTTTTCATCATGCAATGCTGTAATTCTATACTCACTTATCTAGAAATAAGCTCTGCAGAACTCAGTGAGACTTAATCTCTTACCCACATATGATTGCACTGCTAGAATTTATCTCCCTTGGAGACAAAAAATTCAAATTTGTATATTTCTGTGATTGAAATGCGAGCTAAGAGCTGCGTAAAGATACAGTTATTGTGTTCTAGCTATATTTACAAGACAGATGCTTTTACTTCTCCTGCAAAATCTAGCCTGTACGGTGGTTAGATCTTGACCTTTTCAGGAAAAAAATGTCTTTGAGACTTGTAAATTCTTGTCAGAAGTTAATGAACAAATTGCTGTACTAATCAAATGCTGGCCTCTTCTAGGCCTTTGCCTGATAGCCACGCAACAAAGGTCACTGTCTAACTAATGAAGTTTTGAGATAATACTGACACAACATGTGGGGCATTAGTGAAAGGCCAGAATTTGTGGGTACCACTTGGGGACCATCCTGTTCTTGCAAACATTTTAGACCTACAAGAATGGATGACCCATCCATCACCCTTCCCTGATTATTAGACTTAAATACTCAGTTCATATGCATAATTGCCAGACCTCAGGCTTCTCCAAAGGCTCATGTGTCAATATGATAGATCCTCCTCCATGTTTATCAAGAAGAATGAATGTTAGATGGCCCATTCTGACATTTAGCATTTCAACTTATCAAAGTTTTAAGGTGATTTGCAGATATCAAGTCACAAAGGGAATGATTTAAAGGAAAGGGACATTTGTGGAACCATAAATTTACCCAATGAGGTATTTTATGCTGATACTATTCTGCAGCTGCTGAGCATAAAAATATACTGTCTTAGGCTCACATTTTCTGCCCTTCTCCTTCTTAACTTTTTACATTTAAAAATATTCAATTTCTTTTTGTTAAAGTACTGTTAAATCAACAAGCCCTCTCTTTACAACAGATATTTCAAATGACCATAGATAATTTCCAGTCTCAGTTTTTAATTTTAATACAACTAACCAGATTTTAAATAAGAATTTTTATTACTGAATTCTTTCAGCAGAAAGAGAGCTCCATTTCTGGGTAGGTAGGAGAATAAAGAAAGCAAAACTTGTATTTCTTATACTACAGTATCAATATAATAAAAATACATGGAATATGAATTTACTTAGATACAGCTTTTTATTTATTGTACAGCCTTTGCATTAATTCCTATAATATCCAAAGATAGATATTACCATGAAATGAAGTAGGAGGAATCCATAATCTTACATTTTTACAGGGAGCACAAAGGTCAAATTTCCTAATCAAAATTTGATTTTTTGTTGTCATAATTATGATTACAAATCTTTTATACCTTCTGACTTTTATAATTTTTTTAGATTCTCATATTCACAGTACACATACATGCACACAGGGTATGTGGGAATATCATGGAATTGAGGAGGAAGAACGCAGAATAGACAACCAGCATGTAAAATGTAAAATGTAAAATCTCATCCCAAAGAAGGAGGAAGAGTGTGGGAAATAGTTCAGAAAGGACCATCTCTCATTTTACATAGAGTAAAAGGAAAGGACAGGAGAAATACTTTCTGTGGGGTCCTTTCAGTCTTACAATACTTTCAGTCTTGCAAGATTCTGTTAATGTAACCTGATAATAAAGATAGAGTTAGTATTCATGTTGTGCTTCTTGTCTTGGTTGCCTTAAAGGATTAACACATACATGCATACTGTGCTTCTTTTTAATGACTGCACCCTATTGACCTATGACTGTAAATCTTTAAGACTATAAATATGATTAGTTGATCGAAAGGCCACCAACTCACAGTCTGGCCCACATTAAGGGGCTCTTTGTCTCTGATGCAGTTTCCTAGGCCCACAAACCTTCTACTTTTTGTTTTTGCGTTTCCTTCTTCTATATAATCCTCCTCCTCTGCCTTGAATCTCTTCCCCAGAGTGCTTTAGCTATCTGACTGGGAATTCTGCAAAATGGAATAACAACATACCATTCTGGAAGATAAATAGTTGAAGAAAACTGCTGAGGGTGATATATAGAGTATATAAAGGTAGGATAGCAAATATGTTTTATTTACTTTAGGTCTTTACAGTCTTCCACATCAGAGTGCAATTCTTTTGATTCTCACAAATCTATGTATTGGGTAACCACTTGATTTTGTAGAAATTGAGCAGACCACTAGGAGGCAACAAGGGAAGACAGAAGATTTGTTGCCATAAAACAGTGGAAGATCTGGATTTTTTGCACCCCAGATATGGGAGTCCTAATGTGTAGTGAAAGAAACTCTAAATCCACCAGTTCTAAAATGCCCTTTGTCTTCTGATACACATGCTAATCTTATAGTTTCCAGAAAATTATTTCATCAACTCTTACAAATCCCTTTTATTGAAAAGCTTCATTTTTTAAATGGAGAAAGTTGCTCTGAAAATATTGTTTTAAAAAGGACATTACCCCTACTATCACAGTTTATGTTAGAGTTGCAAGAAATCAGCAAGGCATGAGAAACTATGGAAATCATGTTCTAGATTCTCTTCTTTATCCAGTACTAAATTTGATTAAAATCCAAACAGTAAAAAATTTGTTGAAAAATCTATATAAGAATTTTGATCAAGCATTATCTTAAACATCCAATGCTTTTGATACTATATTGTAATTTACCTGTACAGGTAGTCCTCATTTAGCAACTGCCTTGTTTAGTGACCTTTCATAGTTATGGCAGTGATTAAAAATAGTTTTATAACTAATCCTCACAATGTATGACCTCACGGGTCTGTAAAGCAAAGGAAAGATTGTAAACACAACTACATTTTCACTTAACAACTGTTTCACTTAACAACCAAGTTGCCAGTCTCCATTTTGATTGCTAAATGATTTATGTATATGACTTATTCAATTTTGCTTAGTCTACATCTTTTCCAAATCATTTTCTGGTAATTCTTTTACAATGACCTTTTCCTCCTTAAATATAGCTTCTCTGTAATTTGTGGGCATTGAGGAGAGAGTTTGCTTTAATGTACTAAAAGAAGGATGATAAAGAGAAAAGGAAAAAAAGAGTTTTTTAAAAAAACAAAAGACACAAATAGAAACAAAAAAGACGAAACAACAAAAAATGTATAAAATAAAAGTGGATATTAAATAACTTAAGCAAATTAGTAAATTAATTAATTAAGAAAATGATTCAGCCCAGTATTAAACACTGATCACGCATTATTAAATTTTGGCCATACAGAAGAATAATTTTCAATGTTTCCATTTCATTGATAAAGAGCAGTCCAAAAGCATTAATGAATATATATTGCTGATCAAAGACTGTAAATGTTGGGCTGCAATGTAAAAAGGATCAAAGATAAACTTGCAAATGAATGTAAAGATTTGTATCCCAGGGCAATATTGTATCAATGAAGAATCAAATGCCGGGACAAGTTAATTAATCTGAGCTTTTGGACTAATACTTGAGTACATTATCATTGTTTTTTCTCTGACGATGGCTTGAGTATTAATCTGGAAGCTCAGACTAATAAATTTCTTGTCCCAGCATTCAGTTCTTCATTGTTGCAGATAAACTTTTTTGCTGTATCTCAACAAGTCTATGATTCTTCATTTTGTTATAAATTTATACTTTAGGTTTGTGGTTAAAATTATATTTACATATTTAAATTATATTGTTCTTCATAATTCCATATTAAAATTATTGTTAGTAAACCAGAAAAGGGCAATAATGGAATAAACCCCCCTATTATATGGAGAAGTGTACCCTCATTTTATTCTTCTGTCATAATGAGATTAATTGACAATTCTTTTAAAACATTCTCTGGGATGTCAAACAAACATTAAGAACATTATTTTGGTGTATTAGTCTAATTTTAAATTTAGTTTGGTTTTAGATCCAAAATACTTCCACATTCTTTAAGAATTTTTGCCATTAATTTTATAAAACAAGGTATTTTGAGCTCTTTATTCTTGCAAGTAAGTAATTTCTATCCAAGCAATATTCTCTAATTGCTTATTTAGAAAAATGCTTTTAAGCTGAGAACCATCTCAAACACATTCCAGTACTGATAATAATTCAGGATTTTTAGACATCACTAATTTATTTGTCCAAATTCTGTGTTTTCAGTAAATATACTACCAATTTATAAATTTAGGCAAAGCAAATTCCATTTACAATTATCTAACACCGTTCAGATTTTTTTTAAAAAAACTACAATTCTAAACTTCATTTTCCCAGAGTTGATCTTGTGAATAAAGATCAGAATAGTACGTCTATCCCCACATCTTCTGAATGTGCTTTGCATGCCTTTCATACAAGAAAAAGAACAGCTATTCCTAAATCCTGAAACTTTTTATTCAAATTACCCACTATGTTTTTATCTGCATGAAAACTGAAGAAGAGTCATGAGAGAGAATGAGTGTTATAGTTCGCTTTTTTTTTGGATCCAACCTGAATTTAGCTGAAGCTGTCAGCAAATCTGCTGCCAGTTCAAGAAGCTACTCTTGCTCAATCAAAGGGGGAAAACATTTGTTTTTGGGTTTTTTTTTGTCTACTTGGTTTTGGACTCATGATAAATCAACGAAGAGATACAACTTGCCATGACTCTAGATATAAAACTTTTCTTTTAGCAATGAAACAAAAATACAATTAAAAGAAAAGGTAAATACAACTTCGCCATGGAGTTATCTGAAGTTGGACTTCAGAGGCATTGCAGTGAGCATTTGGTGTCTTAGAAAAAATGTAAGGCAAATAAATAATAATTTAAAAAGCAAAATAGAGAATTTGAGCTGCATATGGCAAGAGACATAATAATAAATACTTTAAATATAAGCAGAAAAGATGAGTGGTTAGATGACAGAGGAGTGAATCTCAAGGACAATATGGAGACTGCAGAGAAACTGGATTTCTTTGCATCTGTTTAACATGGGGGATGTAGAACAAATGCCTAGGCTTGTAACGATGGGGGAATTGGAACACTGAAAGCAAATTGAGATAATACGAGAAGATATTGCAGAACATCTTAAAAGATTATGCTGTAACAAATTACCAGACATCGACTTGAGAGTTCCTAAAGAATCCAGATGTGAAATTGCTGATTTCCCTGCTTATCATTCAGTTTTAATTCTGTGCCAGAGGTTTGGAAAGTAACCTGTATGACAGCAATATTTAAACAAGGAGTGAGAGGAGACTGCAAAAATTATAGATTCATTATAGGTCAGATTAACACCGGTTCCAGACAAATTGGTAGAAACAGTAATCAGAAAAAAAATTACTTAGAGAAACAAGCTTTGTGAAAAAGAAAATCAGAAGAGGAGGCAAAAATGCATATCAAACCTTTGGAATTTTTTAAGAGTACCAACAAAGAACAAAAATGGAGATTGTACACTTATCAGTGTTGCATGCTTAGATTTTCAAATGGCTCTTGGGTAATCTTAGTGGCTGTTGAACTCAAATCAAAGAATAGGAATAAATGAGTAAATGCGTATTCCAGAGGCACTTGGTTGCAAACATGATGCATTCAGATCTGGATTAAGATATGATCCACCAAAACTGCTGTTTTTATAGATAACTACACAAATCTATGTTATACTATTAGTACTGCTTACATTCTTCATGAGTCCTTCCTGTTTTTATGCTTGCTCACAATAAATAAATCACAGCATGTCAGTTTTACAGCTATTAGGTATCAACATTTTTAGTCTATAAGTTTTAGGTATCTTTATAGATACAGAGCATATATTTGTCTATCTGCAGTCAAACAGTATCAACAAAAACATTCTTCCTATTTTCCCTAAAGGTAGCATCCTTTTGCAGAGATTTTTGTTTATAAATTGTTGAGCAACTGGAAATTACTGTTATGAGACAGAAGCTGCCTTTACATGTCAGCCAGAGTTATCTGCTGGAGCAAAACACTAAAAAATAGCTGTGAACTTTCTCCATACCAAGGTGTTAAGCCTTATCAAATGGACTATTCTTTGGCCTCTTAGAGTCCTGCTGCTATCAATTATAGCAGAAGTAATTCCTATCTGGTTTTTCAGAGCACTGAAGAGCTTGTTAATATTATCTGCTGATCATATGTCACTTCTCCTTTTGTTTTATTTTAGGTTATATTTTAGGTATATTTTAGATTCGTTAATTTAGGAAAAGCAATAAATAACAAATTCACCTGATGGGTAAACAAAATGATTTTATTTTGTTTTTAGAGAGAAATGAATGCATTTTACCTTCTGAAAAAGCTATACAAGCAGGAGGCTGAATTCACACTAATTGCGTCCTTCTAATTCTACATTCCTATTTATCATTCTCCTCTTTTTAGGATATTAGCTGTCACCCAAATTTGAATAAGTAAATCAGAATGGATGCTATTCAGACAATTATTCAAAAACAAAAACACATTCCATTATGTTATTTTCATATAGTCATAATTTTATACTTCATTACATGGTTCAAAAGAAATGAGTTTTTTTCTTCAAATTTTACCAAAGTTCTCCAAACAGATGGGCAATAGGTTATGGGAATTCAGAATAAATAATCTACTGGTAGTAAGTACTGTTGATTTATCTGTCTGGTTAAATAGTCTCTATTAGTGCAAAAACTGCATAATTTCAGGCCAGTTTTGGCTTAGCATGCACAACAAGCTGCTAATGCCTACTTCTTGATGTCCATTTGTTGACAATAGGAGTCAGAGACAGCCCTTCTGTTAAGCAGAGTGGGGCTTCAGATAGAAAATCCTGCAAGAAGCAGCAGTAGGTTGGAGGAGAGAATTGAGTGTCATGTTCAATAACTTGCTTGAACTCCACCTCCCATTAGCCTGTTCCAATTTTCAGCATTTAAGCTGTCCGAATTTACCAGGAATAAAAAGCTCCATGTTGGGATTAAACCTCAATATGGTGTTTGTTTTTCTTAAACAAGTCAGATTCTGAAGCTAAGTTTGATATTTGCTTATAATTCTTAGCTTGTGTGGAAGTAGCCACAAAAGACCGAGTTGGTTCCTAAAGGTAGTCTTGGCAAATGAACCAAGCAGAAGTAATTAGAGTGTGCATAACTATGTATGCCTACTTATGAATAATAAGCTACTATGTTCAGTCAAATCAAAGTGAGTGAGACTTAGTAAATTGTACTAAGTAGAAGTCAGTAAAGCTATAAAAGAGCAGATGAGAATATGTAGTGAATTTGGTTGAAATAAAAAAGATTAATGAAATTCAATTCAATCCAAGAGAAGCCATAGGCAGGGTTTCAGTAGGTTTCAGTGAACAGCAATCAAGGCTTTAGATTACTTCCAAAGAACTATTTTAGCTGAGTTCATAAAAATATGTTGTCTCAGCAATAAATAGAAGTGACATTTAGTGAGGGAGACTCACCCCTTTTAAAACTTGGCCAAAAATATATTAATAAAGAGAAACACAAATGTCCTTATCCTAACACTGTTTCCCTTCAGCAAAGGTGATTGAGTCCAATCATCCCTGGCTGTTCTCAAAAACCCAAGTAGTGTCCAATCTGCCTAGTACTTGGATAGGAAATCACCAGATAAAAGGTTTATCTGAAAATTTAAAGCAGAAATCTGGAAGAAAGCAATTGTTGTCTTTGAAATCATCAGAAGTTGAATTTGACTAAAAAGGAGAATATGCATGTAGTATAATTAACAACCTGGGAATAACAAGTTACTCTTTTGGACAAAATCTGATTTGAATTGAACAGTTCTGAAATAGAAATCCCCACTCTTTAATCTTTATACATTTGCTGTACTTTGTCATTTTGGACATTTATACATTGTCCTTTGTCTTTACATTTGAACATTTATACATGATTTATAAATATCTTGTTGAAAGGTTATTGTAATATCAATTACCTTTATTTTAACCCCCCAAAGACTATTTACATTTTATTAATAATTTTAAACAAAAGGAAAAAAAGTTACTTCATAAATTGTTTCAAAGTTCTGCTTGACTTACTTTTCAATTATAGTGGATGTAGCAGAACAAAAATGTTACAGCCAGTTATTGATTGTGTTGCTATCCATTAAGATTCAAGAGAAGAAATCTATCATATTACATAGCAACTCAATTATTTAAAATAATAAAGAGCTCCTATCATTTTCCTTTTTCTTTTTCTTTGGATTTCTTTTCCCATTATCCTGACAAATACATTTTGCTTCAGTGCCAAATCAAATTCAGGAATCATAATGAAGAAATTTTGTAACTGAGTTGACATTTCTTCTTCACTTAGCTAACAAAATCCTTCTGTGTTTGCAGTCAATTTAAGTAGCTGAATGGAACAAAAACAATGAAAGGTATTAATTATATTAATGATGTTGAAAAGAAAGTGGCTGCTCCACAAGAAACTACATGTGTGAACTATAGAACAGATCATCTCAGCAACAGTGATTAAAAGCTACCATGTAAATGGGATTTGTTGTTAATAGTTGAAATATATCATAGAAATACTTGCCTTCAGAAGGTATATATAGTCAGCATTCCCTTAAGTTCTCAGAGCAGAGAGATATTTATATCATCCTCTATGTACAGGGTTTTACAGGACTTCCACCCTCCTCTTGGAGAGGAAGGAATTTCCTGTATTTATTCTGTGTGGCGTTTTTCAGTTACATTGTCCACCAGGAGGCAGTGCATGACAAGCTTTTTTTTTTTATTGAGCCTCTTCAGTTGCAGGTAGCCATACTTTATTCTATGGGTTCAAACCGTCTACTGAGAACTGAACTCACAGACCCTCACACTTTACTGTATATGGCTATCTACAATGCATAAGCTTTAGGAACTGTCCAGGTTCTGATGCTCAATGGTTGCAGGAAGAGACATCTAGAAATTCTCAGAATACAATATGGATTGTATTACAGTCATCCAAAGTGCAAAGGACCATGAATTCAATTCCCAGTAGACCACTTGTATAACATCTATATACAAATATATATATTTCTCATATGGCAGGATACAAGTCACACACCAGAAAAAAGTTCTCACTTTTTTCTGGCTGGCAGACTGATAAGGCTAAGGAAGGGCAAAACTAATCTCTAAATCTTTATTACTTATGTTCTTGCCATCTCTCTCCTTTCCATATGGAGTTGATAAAGTCTCCTGGATGAGAGAAGAAACATCTTCCTATTACATCAAATAATAAAAGTGCAGTTGCCTTTTTTGAGAAGGTTTTGCAATTTTTTTGTAATTTTGCTATTATAAATGCCTAAAATTTTTAAAATATTTGGTTTTGTAGGGTCTTTGGTGCTCTCTGAGCTTGATTGTTTTCTTGCAGATGTTTCATTATCAAACTAGGTAGCATCATCAGTGCTATATTTGGTTTCATAGACTGCCCCCTTTTTTATGCTATATCATATTTTAGACTGCAATTTAAAACTAGACAATCCCTAATCCTTTGGGTCATTATTTCAGGGATACTTCATTAGCAGATTCTTCAACGCCTTCAACAATGGCAGAGCTTCTAATGTACTTGAAAAATTCTTAAAAATTTAGGAATATATTCCGAGATGTATTTGCCTTGAAAGTAGCCATGTTGAATTATACACCCTAGTCAAACATTTGTACTTGACCATAGAAAATGTTTTATGACATTTTGTGTAATATCATAAAATGGTTTATGATAATTTTATGTTATGAAATGTTTTATGAAATTAACCAAATTTCAGTTCCATAGGAATCATGCATCCCAGATTTTGGAAACATTCTGTAAGTTGGCCCATTTGAGGTACCACGCTTTAAAAACTGTTGTCCTATGATGCACCATTCATCCAGTTAAAGGTTACAGGAATGAGAGTTTTAGTCGTTTACTAGACAATCCATGATCAGTTGGATCACTCTTCTTTCCATATATAAGATGGCCTTGAACCATTTCCTCTCCCTCATGACCCTCAGGATAGCCTGGTGAAGGCTCTTCCTTCTTCTCAGTTGATCCATGGAACTGTCTACCACTTTGCTTGTGGGAGGGGGAACCAAGGGAGCTGTGATCATGAAGAATATTGCACATCTGCTTCCAGTGTCAGCATGTCCTGAAGGATCTCCTCCCACCAGCTCACCCTTTAACTGTTAGCATCCCCAGCCAGTCCTACCTTGCCAGTCGGTATCCCAGTCACTTCCCATCCTTCCTCTTTCCATATATAATATAGACTTGCTCTATTTCCCCTCTCCTCACAACTCACAGAAAAGCCAGCTCCTCCTTCTCAGCTGTCCTGTGGAACTGCCTGCCATTATGTTGGGTAGAGGGGGAATGAAAAAAGCCATGGACTATAAGGGGGAATGCATCCCTCCACTCCCCATGCTCTTGTGTCCTTAAGGGCCCTTCCTATCAAGGGGAGGAAGAGGGCTCACTTGTTGACCACCAGCACACCCCTCCAAATCCTGCCTCATCAACAGGCATCCAAGTCACTCCCTCAACATTATCTCACCAGCCACTACCATTAAGAGATTTCAGATTTCAGTGTCACTTCCAAGGAAAATATGATTATGAGACATGAGAAAAAGCAAGTTTAGAAGGAAAAGTCACTAACTTACTTCATCTTGCTATAGGGTTACATGTAATTGCAAAAATGTAACTATTCAGCAGAGAAAAGTTCCATTTTATACAGGTAGATAAAGATTATTTTAGCTTCGGGAGAAGAGTTGCTTTTATTTCAGTTTCCTGGAACGTAGAAGTGTTCCCTTTGACGTGGAGGCTTGAAAGAGAAAAATAAACAGCTACCCTAGCTTTTTTTTTTCCAACAAAAAATATGCTAGCCGTCCTTTCCAATTCATTCTCTCAGGTTTATGAAACAGCTTCCCTACTATTGATCACAATTTATGGGAACACGGGTATCTATAGTGATTCCAGCTGTTGATACATGGTCAAAGAGCCCCTAGCATTTAGTTCCATTCTGTTTCCCAAATGTAATATCACATTTCTCTAGCTAACAAGATTTCTGTAGTATATGAGAAAGTGCAGCCCGCAGTTGAGTTTATTTTAGACCACTTCCTTGCATGTACTCAAAAATAGGTTATTTTTCTCCAGCAAAATGTGCACTGAGATTTCTCTGCAGGAGAGATTTCAGCAAACAGGTTACAGAAAGAAGGAAAAATGTTGCTGCTAGATTTGTCTCGGATTACAGTATATCCTAACATAGGGGAAAGCATATGATTTTGAAATTGGCTAGCAGAGTATGTTCAAAATGAAATATGTTATAATAATACCATATTGGTTTTCCCAATAATCAAGTAATTGGAGCTGTCACTGAAACCACCACAATTTATTCCCTGATTTATTTATTTTTTTACAGAGACTAGTTTTGGCGAAGAGTACTATTTCAATTTAAAAATTTATATTTTTAAAAATATAACAATGTGTCTTTTCTGATTAAAATCAAATCCTTTATCTATAAAGAACGGACTTACCTGTGTTTTTTTTTTGATTTTGCACTCTTTGCGTAGAGAAAGAAATGTGGAGATGAAAGGCTGGGGCTTTTCAAACTTCAGAGAAGGAGCCGCTTTTCTTGTCATGAATACAATATTTAAACTGTCATGTTAAACTTTCCACTGTGAATTAGATTTGCAAGTGTCATCCTAAAATCTGCAGGATCTAATGTAATTTTCTTTCTTTTTTTTTGCATTTGTATCATTGTGCCTGAGGTAAAATTCTGAAAAATTCAAAATCATGCACTGTTTTCTTGTCTTTTGGTTGATCTCAACAAAGGTATAGATTTGGAATTTTTTATGGACCAACACAGTTATGATAACTGTTTTTATCTTTTCCCTTGTTCATATAGAGTGGTGCCTCACAAGACGAGTAACTCGCAGGGTGAGAAACTCGCAGGACAAGCAAAAAATTTAATAAAAAAATATT
>JANHZU010002270.1:49586-60459 GCA_032468055.1 Acrochordus granulatus | reverse complement strand
ACTGGGCAGAGCAGGGAGAGGTAGAAAAGGTTCAGATGAAGACCAAGGCCCACACCCTCTTCATCCTAGGCAGTGCAGGGAAGAACAGAGAAGAGAGTGTGGCACAGAATGAAATGGTCAACAGCCTTCTGAGTCATCTCTAATTAATTGCAGTAAACATTGAATGTGTCTCCCATAGGGAAAATAATAGATGTTTTTCGTTGTTTGGTATACCATTCTGTATAGTATAGACAAGACTTACTCTATTTTTTGCAAAAATGCATATAGATACCTGAGAGCTCAACACTTCCATCCAGTGATCCATTGCTATCAATTTCTTACTTAGGTTGACATCATTCTGCCAAAGATTATACAGAGCCCTAGGCAGGCTTCCCTATTGTTCCTTCTGTTCATCTCTCTCTTTAGTTGTTGTTGTTCAGTCGCGCAGTCGTGACCAACTCTTCGCAACCCCATGCACCGTAGCAGGCCTGGTCCTCCATTCTGCATTGCCTCCCCGAGTCTGCCCAAGCCCACGCCCATCACACTGACTATCCTATCTAATCATCTCATCCTCTGCCATCTCCTTCTCCTTTTCCCTTCAATCTTTATCAGCATTATGGTCTTTTCTAATGAGTCCTCTCTTCACATAATGTGGCGAAGGTACTTGAGCTTCAGCTTCAATATCTGTCCCTCCAATGAGCAATCACGGTTGATTTCCTACAGGATTGACTGGTTTGATCTCCTTGCCATCCAAGGGACCCTCAGTTGTGTTCCACAATTTGAAAGGATCAATTCTTCAAAGCTCCACCTTCCTTATGGTCCAACTCTCACAGCCATATATTACTACTAGGAAAACCACAGCCTTATGGACTTTTGTTGGCAAGGTGACATCTCTACTTGTTAATACACTAAGTTTGCCATAGCTTTCCTCCCAAGGAGCAAGCATCTTTTAATTTCATGGCTGCAGGCACAATTCTGCAGGGATCTTGGAGCCCAAGAAGATAAAATCTGCCACTGCTTCCATTTCTTCCCTTTCTATTTGCCAGGAGGTGATGGGATCGGTTACCATGATTTTAGTTTTGTTCATGTTGACTTTCAAGCCAGCTTTTGTGCTCTCCTCTTTCACCCTCATCCAGAGGCTCTTTAGTTCCTCTTCACTTTCTGCCATTAGAGTGGTATCGTCTGCATATCTGAGGTTATTGATATTTCTCCTGGCAATCTTAATTCCAGCTGGTAATTCATTCAGCCTGGCATTTTGCATATATAGTAAGTTAAATAAGCAGTCGTACTCCTTTCCCAATTTTGAACCAATTTGTAGACTTAATTATGGTAAAAAGTAAAGTTTTTTCTCTCTTTATCTTATTGTACTCCTATATCTTGAAATCTTGAGACACAAAACTTTGAATACATTTATTTTGAGAGTTTCAAGGTTTTTATAGAAGTCTTTAGAATTTTGCTATTTCCTAACTTTTATCTGTTTAAATACTGGAAATTCATACATTTAAATTTAGGTAAATTTAGACTGATAAGCTCAAGAAACATTAAGACTGAATTAATATTTGTATTATTTTTATTATAATCCATTTAAGAATCCTTTAGAGATTAGTAAAAAAAATGGGTTTTAACATTTGGAAGAAACTGAGCTTACAGATTTAGATCCAAAAGCCTTTGATTTCAATTAGGTCAAATTTGAAAAAAACACTGAATATGAAAGGAGGATGAGTCAGTAATACTGTATCTGTCAAGTTAGAAATGAAAGAATGAAAACGTTTAATTTCCTGAGTTTGACATGGCAAAATATTGTTACAGATAACATGAGGTTTGGATAATCAAATATATTACAGGAAATGTTTGTTGGGTTTCCAACTTTCTTTTTAATCTCTTGTAAGATTATATATTTGTTACAAAATTACTTTCATTTGGCCAAATTACTGCTGATTATGTAGATATGAAATACAGACAGATAGATCATCCTATTTTTGTTCCATATCTGATTCTCTAATAATCATTCATATGGGCTTTTATCTTATTCTGCATTGATCTTGTAAAAATCTGCATTAAATTTTGTATTTAAATTTGCATTTTCTAAAAAATTTGCCTTTCTAAAGTATTTTCATCCTGAAGCACACATTTTATATACTTGTATATATTTTTGATGCAAAAACTGTACTACAAATTCAGTGAAATATGAAAACTGAATTTAATTGCATTTCAAACTGGCATATCAATCCGTCAGGTACAGATAAATGCAGTTCGTATTGGATTTGCTAAGTACTGATTCCTCAAACAATCATAGTGTGAAAACTCTTGTAAAATTGTATTAATGAGCTTTTTGTGCCTTGAGACAGGCCACTGTAAATTAGGAATTATCTATTTCAATAATAAGAAAAACATCTTCCTTCTTTAAGATGTATACATTCGTTTCTGTAGAAGAATTTTAGGTCGTATTATTCATGTATCATGTTGTACATTGAATGTTATAATTACAGGTGATGAAGGTTCTGTCTGTGCTTTAATTTTGTTTCAGAGATAACTTCAATATAATGAATAATTTGCTAAGCCTTTCAGTATAATAATTAAGTCAGCATCCAATTAGTGAAAAAATACGACCAAAAGACATATAATGAAACCTAACTAGTAAGAAAACAATTAACACAATGGCAATGAAGCAGTGACCAGTGATGAGTGTCAAATCTATTTCCTTAGGTAGGATTGCATGCTAATGCCAACAGGATGTTGGATATTGTAAAGGACAGATGAACCCTTTGTCTTTTCTCCTTTGTCTTTGGGAACTTTTTGGTACAGAGGTGCATCAAATATGGGATTGCTCAATTGGGATGTAATACCACATTACTGTTATACTTTTTGTGGACTGCATTTGTGTGTAACTTCATATTATGAGAGTTGTTGAAAATATTTGTTGGACTTCATGTTTCCCTATCCCAAAACTAATAATGGGGGTCATATTCAGTCCTTTTCTATTCCTATTCGGATCATTCAAAAAATTCAACCCTTCAGAGATATGGAATTGTTCCCAGTTTGTCTTTAATGTTAGTTGGCACCCACGTATATATGATAGGGCATTTATTTTTTTATATGCTGTCAATCTCACAGAGTGATTCTCGATAACGTAACATGTTAAATACAATAAATAATATTAAAATTAATTTAAAATTAATCAGATGGACAGGAGGAGAGCAAGATGTACATGACAAGGGGGGATATGATTAACTTTGTCTACTAACTATCTTCACAATGATATGGGGCCCCAAGCTGGCAGAGCCAGGTCTTCAGACCATTTTGGAAGGCTAAAAGAGTAGGCGTGAACTTCACCTTGGAAGGCATGATGTGCCACAGGACAGGAGCCACAGCAGAAAGGGGTCTTCTCCTAGACCCCGCCAGCCAGAATTCCAGACCTGGTGGGATGGGCCTTCCCACTGTGAGAGATGGTGCCTCGGGTAATCTGGACTCTTTTTATGCAGGGCTTTAAAGGTAAGAATCTTTACAGGCTATCATATAAATATTCAAGTGCCTGTTGTTTTTATGGACAGAAAAAATGAGGTATACTTCATTTATCTGAAAGGAAGTTGCCTCTAAATTTAAGACAATGAAGAGAGATCCTTTGAAATACCCAGATTCTTCTTTTTATCAATTGAAAGGTGCCCATTCCAGCTGAAATTGATCCTAATATTTCCTCCAAATTTATAAAAATGTAAAATTATCTGCATTCACAATATTGATGTCTGCATATGCCAAACTGTCTCTATCACACACAGATTCCCTATCCTCCTCAAGCAGCACTAGTCAACCCAAAGGAAGTGAAACTTAATAAAGATAAAAGAGTTTCATAAGCAAAAGCTAATCTAATCTAATTCCAATCTTCAAAAACATCCATACTTTTCAGCAGCCATGACTGCACTTATTTGCACTTCCTGTGGATGATTTTTAACATCATCTTCTGTTCTTATTAGCTAAACCACCACTTCCATTTGCAGGTCATTACTTGGGGGAAAAACACTTTTTTTATAATGTTTGTCTGATAGCTGCTTCAGACAAAATATATACAGATTAGTATGTTCAGACAGTACACAAACTCCATTTATGAAAACTAAACATGGGTAATAAGATACCTGTTTATTCAACATGATAAATATTGAAAATGATGAGCTTTCACATTTGTGCACAAATCCTTGTGTGCTACAATTTAATTAGAATGTGTGACATGCAAAGGATTTAGATAACCACTAGTGTTGTAAAGAATTGGTCTTATGTCCACTCCCTTGTGACCTGCTATGACTTGCATTATCTTTTTGTATGAAAACTGGTTAAAGAGAAACAAGTGTGTAGGAAACCAAAGTAAAAGACCCTTTGATATGAGGAAAATCAGCATTGAAGTCCTGGGAACATTATGTTATGTTAATGGAATTGCTCAATTTCTGGAAGCAGTGCTGATTAAATATTCATTGACTTTGATTATACTGAAATTAGGATGAAAGCGTGAACTCAAATTGAGTGGAATAATGGCAGTGTAAATAATGCATAGTTTCTAAATTGAAAACACCAGCTTGTACAGTTTTCCCCGACCTCCCTCTCCTGTTTGTCACTATGGCATTTGTTTAGAAAAAGACTACACTTGTGCACATATCTAGCTATTATTTATGCTAGCTGTGGAAAAAAAATGAAAATGAAGACTTGTCTGCACTGTGTTTCTTTAGCAGTAGGAAATGGAAGAATATATAACATCTGTTCAATGATTAAAGGTATTTTAATCAACTCTTTTTTTTCAATGAGCAACTGCTTAAAAAGAAGCCACACTGTTATTTCAATCAATATATTTTGTGGATGTTCTGATTAGGACAATCTCCAGATCAAGAATCAAAATTTTATTCTTGTTAGAAAGTTATATTTTAAAAATTGCACAAATCAGCAGATACAAATAATTGAAAACTAGGTTTTTGGATTTTAAAACTATTTTAAATATATGATGGCTTAAAAGGATAATCACATTGATAACATTAAACATTTTGACCTTGATTAGAAACATTAGAAGGCCACTGAAACAATGGTAAAATGGTACAAAGTTATAAGATGATGATGCACTTTTAGAACCCTATGGGTTAAATCTATATTTGGTAAAATGGCTATTGCGCTACTTTTTTTACTCAATAGAAATATGTAGAACTATATTTAAAAGCTCAAGAATGGGGAAAAAAAGTAATTGGCACTAAGGATGCTATGTAAAAGGAGGGTCATCATTGCCTGCCAAAAGGCAGAAAGGTGAGAGCCTCTTGCTTTGAATGGAGCTGTCTCTTCCTGCAACCAAACCAAAAATCACCTGCTGATTTAGAGATGAAAAGCATGTTAAAGAGCAAATAGTTTAAGACTCAGGACTCTTCTCAAACCCCAGGAAGCCTGTTCTTCTGACAGGGTGATGAAAGGATTTCTTATTTGTTCTCCTCTGTTGCTTTGTACACACCAGAGCTTCCGTGCTGTTTCTGGTTTACTCTACCATGAATCCCATGCTGGAAGATGGAAAAGAGTATTTTCTTTCAATAGAAACACGTGTTGTCTAGGGCTGGCCTTTCACTGCTATTTTTGCAGGCCTGCACATGCAAAGTCATGCCTCAGAAACATATATATATTATTTATTTGTATCCCACCTTTGTTATTTTTATAGGCGGCCAATATATCTTTGTTCTCCTGTTTTCCCCATGACAACAACCCAGAGGTGAGTTGGGGTGAGAGTGAGTGACTGGCCCGAGGTCACCCAGCTGGCTTTTGTGGCTAAGGCAGGACTAGAACTCATAGTTTCCTACTTTCAAGCCTGGTGCATTAAGGCTTGATCGTGAAGTTACTTTTTCATCACTGTCATAACTGAGTGGTCACTAAATGAGGATTGCCTGTATATACAGTGCTGTCTGTTAGTGGCAGTTCCACAATCCAGGGCACCTTCTACTCTTCTTAAGAATTGTTGGTTATTGACTATAATTATTGATTTCATCATGAAGGCTTTTTGTTAATATTTATAGCTTATTAAGTTCATAATTTGGAGTCTTCATGGACAATACAGTTGAATGATATACTGCTATATTTTAGGCGTGTGCAATCAGCTTTGATTCAATTCAGACTGATGGTTTAGGATTCAGTTCATGTTTGCAATGTTGGGCAAATTAATTTGAACTGAGCTATTTTACGATTCAGTTTGAAAAAAAATGTACACCTTACACAGAAAGCATCAAATTTCTTTTTTGGCAAAATAAAATGAAAATAGCATGTTGATAGAGACCTTGGAGAACAGTAACTGTACCAGGTTTCACTTAGTTATCTTCAGCAATTGCCCTGAAATAAGT
This sequence comes from Acrochordus granulatus, assembly GCA_032468055.1. Lineage (NCBI taxonomy): Eukaryota > Metazoa > Chordata > Lepidosauria > Squamata > Acrochordidae > Acrochordus > Acrochordus granulatus. The sequence goes on along the minus strand of JANHZU010002270.1, from coordinate 54,130 downwards.
TTGGAAATATCCCTTCCTCATTCTCCTTCTGGGGAAGACATGGTGAACGGAAGATCGCCCCTCGAAAAGAACTGACAATGAAGTGGACCTGTACAGTGAGTAGATCTGTTGTTCATAACTCCTCTCCAGGCAAGAAGAGGACCTGAGGTCACCCATAAGTGCTCTATACGATTGCTCCTCATTAGGAGACTGGAAGACAGCGCTCTGTGAGGGGTTTCGAGCTTGGAAGACAAGGGAGTAATCACCTTTTTGCTTTTCTGTTTTTCTTTCTGTATTTTCGTGTCTACGCTTTCTTTTTTAGGTTGTATTAGTTTTAATCTTTTTAATTGTAACTTTTAATAAAATTACAATATAAAAATATCTTTTCCTTACTCGTTTAAGCTTTTGTAACACAGAAGTGGCAGGAATGAGGAAACAAAGCACATCAACTTCTGTAATATCGGTACGGTATCTGTAAGTGGCAGAAAGTATCCTATTCCAACTTTTTAAACATGTTCAAAAACCGTTTTTCTGAAACGACAAGTTTAACACGAGCCTAGTGAATGATTGCTCTTGTGGGTGGTTTGTTTTGCTGCCTCAGATGATTGTGTTTCATGTGGAAAGGACCCCTCTTTTTACTTAAAAAGTACAGTAAACTCCATTTTTATTTGCTTTTCCAGAGTCCCAGGCTTGCCATAACACTCAAGAATGAATAGTTGATTGTCCTTGTGGGTGCCAAGAAGGTTTGCTTATGGGACTGGCCAGCTTGGCCCTTCATGGGAATAATGACTCTCATCAGTGGCAAGTTTTGATGATGCCAGAATTGTGGTTTGTTGGCAATAGTCTACATTACTCAGCAGAAGCAAAAGAATCAATGCGAGCAAAATAAGCAGGTTTCATAGAAAAAGTCTGGCATAGAAAATTTGCCGTTCAGATTCTTGTTTTTCCCTGTTCTTAAAACAGAAAAAGGGTTTAATCTGTAGTGAAGGATTAATCATAGTGAAGTATTCATATGTATGTATGAATATGTAGTCATAGTGAAGGATTAATCCTTCATTATGAGAGGCTTATACCAGTTTAAATGCAAAATTTGATTTGAGCATGCTTACTGGCTAGAGCATCTCAGCAGAATGCTGAGAGAGGAGTTGAACTCCAAGCTGGCTTGCAGGACCAGCACAGAAGCGTAACATTTAGCACATGACAGAACAAAGTGAAAGCTTCCAACTAGCCACCTTAAAGATGTGGAGAACTGAAAAATCATGAAATCCAAGCAAGGCCTTCTGACTATCCCAGATAGTCGTTTAATGAGAAAGGCACAGAGGTTTAATGAGGTATTAAACCTCTTGGTTGGCTACCTAAGTTAAGAGCCCATCACCCCATACAACGTCTCCCTCACACTCAGGTGCTCCATATATGGGAATGAAGTTGTAACACTGCATAAAGCAGAAAAGCCACTGTGAATGTACAAAGTACTTTGAAAGAGTACAAAGCACTTTGGAGCTACTTGATTTGATTCACTGCTTTGAAATTGGTTTCTGCTTTGATTCATGAATATTCTTTGATGGGTTGATTTGTCCTGAAGCTTCATCAGTTTGAAACAACCCTTTAAAACTTGGCATGGTCTTATTGTATTTTCAGTTGTTCTTAATATCTGACAGAACAGTTAATCATTTTAGCTTTGTTAGCTGTTTAAATTGTACTATTGAAAAATTGATTATAGATTTCAAATTGCCCTTGTTCATCGCACAGTCAGCCAGATGTTTAGATTGGATTTGGCATTTTTGTTCACCCATCAAATCCTTCCCAAGGACCTGGGACAAGCAGATGTTTTTTGATGGGGTTAAAGGTATTGTCACAGAATGCAAGTTATTTTGAGTAAAGCAGTAAATTTTGAGTAAATTGACTGATAATTTTGTCATTGCTGATTATGTTCAAGTGGTGCTCCAATTGTTTTGGGATTCTACCCAACGCCCCTATTATTATTGGTACCACCTTTGCTTTCTTTTGCCACCATTATGTTACTTCTATTTGCAGCTCTTTCTATTTTATGGTTTTCTCCTGTTTTTTTTCTATTCTGCTCTCTCCAGGTACTGCCATGTACACTATCCAGACTTTTGTGCCTTTCTTATTGACACTTTTAGGTCTGGGATGTTATGAGACAGATGCCTGTATATTTGAATTCTAAAGTCCCATAGCACTTTAGCTTCTTCATTTTCTATTACTATTTCTATTTATGGTCCCACCAGTTGTTGCTTGCAAGCAAATGGTATTTCTTGAAGATCTTCCAGTGCACCATTGTTGCTAATTTGTCATGTCATTGCTTGTAGACAATCTGTGCAAACTTTTTGCAGCAGTTACCTTGATACTCCACTGTTTCTTCAGCATCTTTGCAGAGGCAACATTTACTGACTGTTGTTAACTTTTCAATTCTAGCCTTGCATGCATCTGTTCTTAAATTTGGTCTTGTGCAGCCAGAATTAGAACTTCTATCTCTTTTTTCCAATTCCCTGCTCTTAGCCATGGCCAAGTCTTGTTATTTTCTGCTTTGCCTTCTATTTCTTTAACGTACAGGCCATGTAATGCTTTGCTTTGCCTTGCCATACCTCTTTTCTATTCTTCTTTTGGTCTTTTTTGTATGCTAGTTTCATTTCATTATCTTCACTGTCCTTCAGATATTCTTCCAATGCCCTTTTTTCTTCTTCAGTTCTCTGTGCAGCATTCCACACCCACCTATTTTCCTTGGTAGGTAGAGTCTGTCAACATCACTTCATGGATGAAGGCCATGATTCACTGTCATTATTTTTCTCGTATTCCAATCAACGGTCTTTAGTTCTGCTTGAGTCCAGTCTCTATTCCAGCTGTGTATGACTAATCACTGGAATTGCCAGGTGTTAATTGCCTCTATAGTATTTCCACCACTGAGTTTGGACATTAAGATCTTCTTCCCTCTCTTGATGTATTCATTTCTGGCCTTCTTGTCTGCAGTGTGTTTGGTGCCTAGGCATTTGTAGTAATTGTCTTCATACAGATTCTTGATGTTATTTCCATAGCTATCTTGAGACCTTCTGTTGATAATGAGGGTGACATATTTGTTCAGTCCAGCTCCATTGCAATATCTTGGCTGTATATACGGACAATGTTGAGCTTCAGATTGTCCATGTAGAGGAGACCTGTAGCTGTCTGTTGTTGTTCCTTTTGCTGGATCTTTCATTATCAGTTTTTTCGCAGATCACAGCCACTCTTGCAGTATGTTATTAAACTTCTTGGCAATGAGTGAATGCAGACCAGTCAGATGTTTCAACCAAAAAAACATCTAGTTTATCTTCACCTGGTTGTTGTTGTTCAGTTACTTACTCATGTCTGACGCTTTGTGATCCCATGGACAACAGCACATCTGGCCACCCTCTCTTCCACTGTCTCCTGGAGTTTGCCCAAATCCATGTCCATTGCATCTATAATGCTATCTAACCATCTCATCTGCTGTTCCCTTCTCCTTTTGCTTTCAATCTTTCCCAGCATCACAGTCTTTTCCAATGAGTCCTCTCTTCACAGTAGGTGGCCAAAGTATTTGAACTTCAGCATCTATCCTTCCAGTGAACCACCAAGAGAGTCTCAAGAGTTTTCTCCAGCACCACAATTTGAAGGCATCAAAATTCGTCTTTATAGTCTAACTCTCATAGCCATGCATTACTACTGGGAAAACCATACATTTGACTTTATGGACCTTTGTTGGCAAGGTGATGTCTCTGCTTTTTAATATGCTGTCTAGGATTGCCATAGCTTTCCTTCCAAGGAGCAAACATCTTTTAATTTCATGGCTGCAGTCACCATCTGCAGTGATCTTGTAGCCCAAGGAAATAAAGTCTCTGGACACTGTCAGTGCTTCCATTTCTCCCCCTTCTATTTGCCAGGAAGTGATGGGACTGGGTGCCATGATCTTAGTTTTTTTAATGTTGGGTTTCAAGCCAGGTTTTGCACTCTCCTCTTTCACCCTCATCCAGAAGCTCTTGAGTTCCTCTTCACTTTCTGCTATTAGAGTTGTTACATCTGCATATCTGAAGTTGTTGATATTTTTCCTGGTAATCTTAATTCTGGCTTATGATTCATCCAGCCTGGCATTTCACATGATTGCATATAAAATAAATAAGCAGGGTGACAGTGTATAGTCTAGTCATACTCCTTTCCCAATTTTGAACGAATCAGTTGTTCCATGTCTGGTACTAACTGTTGTTTCTTCACCTGGACACAGATTTCTCAGGATTCAGGTAACATGGTCTTTTTTAAAGAATTTGGCACAGTTTGTTGTGATCCACACAAAAGGCTTTAGCATAGGCAATGAAACAGAAATAGATGTTTTTCTGGAACTCCCTTGTTTTCTCCATGATCCAGTGAATGTTGGCAATTTAATCTCCAGTTCTTCTGCCTCTTCGAAACCCAGCTTGTACTTCTGGTAGTCTTTGGTTTGCACACTATTGAAGCCCGGCTTATAGTACAGTGGTGCCTTACAGGACGAGTAACTCACAAGGCAAGAAACCCGCAGGACGAGCAAAAAATTTAATCAGAAA
>JANHZU010002270.1:0-12984 GCA_032468055.1 Acrochordus granulatus | reverse complement strand
TTCCGGAATGGATTAATCTCGTTTTGTGAGGCACCACTGTATAATCATTCTCTTATGTTGTCTATTCATGTGGTCTTCTAAGTAAACTGCAGAAGGCAACAATAGCTGGTAAGCCACCATGCAGTGATATAGTCACTTCATGGATACAGTTACAAACAGTTGAATTTGACTTGAGGATATTTCGTTCTTCCTTTCCTTTAGTTCCCCAGTGTTTGGAAAGGAATCAATGCCAAATGTGGTACTGTTAGTACACCTAATTCTACCAATACAGCTGAGAAGTATCTAGAGAGAATAGATATTGAGATGATTGCAATATAGTGTCCTTCATACTGCAAATCTCCATATTTCTGACATATTTCTATTTAGCAAATCAGAAGTTTGGAGTAGATGTAGTCTTAATATTGCTTGCCATTTGGTTATTGAATAAAATGGAAGAAGTAATGTGGATTATCACAGAATAAATTAAGAAAAACTGCAAGTACTCAATAATCTAGCAAATTCATTGTAGCATGTGCTTTCATGGCTACCATCTTACTTTCATACTCTTAACTAGCGAAACCAGCTGATTAATGAGAAACTAAAGTATTTGTTTCTAATATGCCACAAGACCCTGACTCTGTATTCACTTAGTTCAACGCTTCTAAGCAAAGAATTTATTATTATTATTATTACAATCTGGAATATTGTATGTTGCTTTTCTGAGTCTATAGTGAGTTGCATGTTGCTTTTCTGAATCTATAGTCCAAACTATTAATGTTATTATATATTTGTTTAGCTTGTTATATTTTATATAAGCTGTTTATAATCCAAATGCAAAAACCAGATTCAGAACAGAATCTGAAATGTTCTTGTTCTTTTGCATCAAGTACTCGATTTCTTGTGATGAGATATCTATAATGGAAATTTTAATGTGGTTGCTTCAAAAAATGGACTACTTTGTTACAGCCTTGTTTATCAGTTTGGATAGCAATTGTCATCACTGAATTTATTGTACATTAATTTATCATCCAGTTTTGGTAGCAGCTCATGAGTTATTTTGTACACATTATCATACTTGTTGAAGCACATAACTTAATTAGATATTCATTTATGGAGAGCTTACAAAGATCTGGATTGTTCATGCTAGTGACCAACAGTGGTCTAGAGGGAATTTGACTTATGATCTCATTAAGCTTCTATCAGTGGTATATAATCCGGTAGAGTTAAAGTGCCTAGATTTAAGGTGATTTAGCTATGCTTAAATCTCTCTTAATACCATTTTTAAGTTAATGGAACTAATGTGCCAGTGCTGTCAGCCATGCTGTAAAATGTCCAAGACATTTTGCTGCTTGAGGCAGAGAAGCTAATGATAACCTCTTCAAATCAAATTGCAGAAACCCAGGACCAGCCAAATTATTTTCTGTGGGCTTTGTGTCACTTTGAATCAGTTCTGAGTTGTACTCTTGTACAACATTGGTTGTGTTAAGTTTAAAACTATTTTAGTTTTAAACTTAAGCAAAGTTTAGGAGTTTTCTTCTTTGCAATACTGCAACTTTGAAGAATTCTGGGCAAATCTGTTTTTATTGGACAGAATTCTTGCTTCACCCATCTTCTGGCTCAAGGAAATTATTACTGCCTCCCCACCTCTCAACTTCAATATCATTCTTCTTCTGAATCTTATCCTCCAACACTCTTATTCTACAGCAATATGCAACCATGGTATTTTCTCCATACAGCTGTGGAGAAAAGCACCTGGCTGCAGTTATGCTATCTATCAAATCAAATCATGTTATTAGACCAATAAGGCCAGAAAACAGCACCATAAAAAATATGGTGAATCATGTTTGATGATAAAAATATGGAAATAAAAAATATGGGAATCATAAAAAATCATAAATATGGGAATCATGTAAAACCCCATAGAAAGGGACATGATATAATGCAACATCTGTATCTCTCAGGGTGGGTGGGTTGGTAGGTAGGTAGGTAGGTAGATAGATAGATAAATATTAATATAATATTTATATTAGTGAATATAAATATACAAATATATCAATTATATAGATATAAGAAACATAACAAAAATAAGAATGAAATATAGAATATAAAAGTGCAATAATAATACAATAAAATAACCTAAAATACCAGTAAATCAATCAAATTTTCAATTACATGTAAAACAAATAGCACATATATAAGCATAAAGCTAGCAACCTGGGAGGATATATATTTGGGTTCTTATCAGATAAGAGGAATACCAGGTAAAAATTGATCTCTGTACCTGTCAATGTCTTCAGGATGGAGAGAGTGAGGGTCACCTGTAAAGGGAACAAGAGAGGAGCATATGGCACAAAGACTTTATTGAACCATCCCTGCATGATCATAGGCACTGGGGCATTGGAGTATTCTTATAGCGTCCAAAGAGGATTGATGTATCTAGCCTGGCTAAGATAAAAGTCCCATGAAATTTTGCTATTGTAGATGATAATAAATAAGCAATTGGCACAAACCCTTTTGGAATAATGTCCTTGTTGATGGGTGGGACAGGATCAGAGCTGATACAAACATGCACATGGACAGCACTTAAACAAATGAAGGAATTCTAACCATTGTTATTTGTAGTAATGCAATAGCATGAACTAATTTACACAAATAAATTGTGTACATAAAAATATAATTTATAAAACTTAGTATGACAATATCTACATCTAGAGTTGATCCTCCATTAGCAATCACAACTGGGACCAGCAGTTCAGTCATGAAGCAAAGTAAAAAATCATGGGACCTCTACTCTGTTTTCCTTTCCACATTCTCCCACTCTTTGGAATGTTCATGCTGGTAATGGGATAAATATCAAGAAGGGAATTAATGTTTATACTGTATTTACATTCATTGGAAAGGAAGGCATTAAAACAGAATAAGCAGGCATCCAATGGTGATTACACATTGAAAGGAATGTACTGTGAGTCACAAACATACGATGGAAACTGCCTGATTTATTCTTCATGGGGTGTCTGCTTACTCTCTCGTAATACTTTCCTCTTCAATCTATATCCTTTGTGGTGGGGGGGGAAAAACAACAGGTCAAGCACAGGACGTTGCATACTGATTGTGATGGTCATCTTGTGACTGAGGGATGCTGCAAAGGTCATAAATATGGGCATTATGTTTTTTGCACCATCATAACTTTGGATGATCACCAAACTCCTCAATTTTCAACCTTTCAACTCTTTCCTTCACTGTATTTTGGCTTATTTTCCCCTTCCTTTCTCAATGGCTGATACTGGAACGACTGTGAATTTTCCTGGCTTTATTGTTGCCAAACAAAGCCTTTAATTCATGAGGCTCCACTGTCCAGTATCTGAAACTCTTAAACATGACACAGTTCATTATCCTAGTTTATCCATGTCTTCACAGGTAGTTGAAGGATTTTCTTCCTGTTTCCCTAGTCTCACAATCACAATGTCTAGACTTGCAGATTCTACTTCACTCCATGTTCCCCAGGTGATGTCCTCTCGAGTAGCATGTCCTATAGCATCTGTAATATACCCTCCCATCTCTCTGCTTTTCCTGCCTGTTTTTATATTCTACATGCAGGGCACATACATGACACTACACAGGTACTTTCCAGTATTTTCTCTTTTTTGCTTATTTTCTTGTGTTGAGTCATCTGCCTTTTCTTAAAAAATGACTTTGCCAAAGATCTAACTGCTTTCCGTATGTTAGATCCAGGACCCTCCTGGTTGGTCAAGGCCTCCTGGGAGGTGAAGGTTGCTGAGTCCAGTTGATGGCAAATACTTCTTTGCTAATCCTGCATGCCTTAAAGGAGGTAGTAGTGTATTCTCTTCTCAAGAGTCACTTTCACCAATGGACCCAGTAATACTGGACAACTTTTTTGTGGAAGGTTGTTGAGAGGTTTTGAAGACCTAATAGTTCAAAGATCTCTAACCTGTCTAACAGTAAGGTTTCAGGAAATAGTGTGTTTCCTCGGTATCTTCTGTCCTGTATGACCTGTGGCAGGCTTGATGTAGTTATAGGATATCCATCCTGGTCCTATTTAATCTGGCTCAGATACCATTGATCATGGTATTCTTGTGGACTGGATAGAAATTGGCATAATTGTTCAGTAGTTCTCTTTCTAGTCCTACTATAGCTCTAGGCTTCTCCTGCAAGGATCAACTCCCATATAATTTAACACCTACATGAAAAAATGCTAGGTGGAGTCATTCATTAGCATAGAGTCAAGTGTTATCACTGTGCAGATCATAGAGCCAGTCTGGTCTAGTGGTTAAAGCATCAAACTAGAAAGCAGGAGACTGGGAGTTCTAATCTCACCTTAGCCATGAAAGCCAGATGGATGACCTTGGGCCAGTCACTCTCTCTCAGTCCAATTCACCTTATAGGATTGTTGTTGTGGAGAAAATAAGAGGAGGAAGGTGTGTTGTATAGGTTCACAACCTGTAAAATAATAGAGATGGGATACAAATAAATAAGTGTAAATATATACTTAGATGTACATCTCTACTTTGTGCCATTTAAGTGATTCCATGGAGGTGTTTTTCCAGTATCTAGACCCTGAATGTGCCTGGCTGGGGAAGAATTGGCTTTTGTTCAGTCTTGATGAGACCATGCATCATCTTAGGAAACTGCAACTGTGTTAGAAAAGCCCTATAGTGCAGGAGGATCTAACATAAGACATATGTGTATACCTTGTATGAGACATATGTACATGTAAGGACAGAATAAGAGTGAAACGATACCAAGAAAAATCCTTGGTGGTAAGAAATGCCTTCTATGCTTTGATAGTCCTTATGGCCATCAATACAGATAACATAACCTATATGTGAGGCAATAGGTTACATAACTCATACTGATATGCATATAGTTCAAGTGAATGTGACTACAAACTTCCATAATCAACCAGAGAAATTTAGATACTGGTTTTGAAGAAGATTTTTAAAAAATATCTCTTTAGCATGCATGGTAAATTAATGCACTTGCATCACTACCCTAAAAGCTGTACAAAACAAGACAAGTATGAAGAATGATATTTTACTTGCAATGGTTGGCTATATTAAATGATAATAAATAAAATATAAGGCATGAAAGAAAGAGACATATATGTCAGATGCTGAAAAAAATTCTCTTGACTATAAACTTTGGGGAATTTGTTCAAGAGTATTGTAGCTAAAGTGTGTGAAAATAGCCCCCCTTAAATGATTGCAAGATCATTGCAACCTGTTATAACTATGGTAAAATAAGAAGGAAGGAAAGAAAGAGAGTGCTAGTTGTGCAACGTAAGATGAGCAAGACTACAGTTGAACTTAAATACCCATTTCAATTTTTTAAATGTTTGCAGTTTTTCATTTGGATGTCTCCTGAATGTAAAACATTAAATCTTCTTTTGTTGTTGTTCAGTCACTCAGTCATGTGCAACTCTTTGCAACTCCATGGACCACAGCATGCCAATCCTCCCTGTCCTGCACTGTCTCCTGGAGTCCACGCAAATCCATTCCAGTTGCATCTATGATACTATATCTTCTGTCCTGTATGACCTGTGCCATCATCCTCTGCCACCCCCTTCCCCTTTTGCCTTCAATCTTTCCCAGCATCACAGCCTTTCCCAATGAGTCCTCTCTTTGCATTATTTGGCCAAAGTATTTGAGCTTCAGCTTCAGTATCTGTCCTTCAATTGAGCAATCAGGATTGATTTCCTATAGGATTGGTTGGTTTGATCTCCTTGCAGTCCAAGGGAACCTCAAGAATTTTCTCCAGCATCACAATTCAAAGGCATCATTTCTTTGGCTTGCAGCTTTCTTTACAGTCCATTAGGGTTTTTTTAACATTAAATCTTCTTAAGCAGATGAAATTAAGAACTATATTCATGTGACTTTCTTATTCTGAAGGCTATTTTAGATGCATAAAATATCCCTCATAGTTTTAACAAAGAATATCACAGGATCAATCTGGAGTATCTTCGAGAGGTGCAGTAGTGCAAGCTGTTAAGAGCTCAGCTTGCAGCTGGACGGTCGGCAGCCCAAGTTCAAGACCCGGCACTGCCGTGCAGCAGGGTGAACTCCTGTTGTTCCACCTCAGCTCCTTCCAACCTAGCAGTTCGAAAGTGTGCAAAATGGGAGTAGATAAATAGGATAAATAAACAGATAAACTGCCTAGCCCGGCAGGACAACAACAACAAATGGTGCAACACTTTGATTGAAGTACTTCCTCAGTTGCATCAGTGGCCAACAAAGCAAACCCCGCTAAGTGGGAATAAACACTAAAAAAAAGAAGAAGAAACTGGAGTATCTTCATTTCAAAAAGTATCGTAGGAACCAACAAGAACGATACCTATCAAGTTCCCATGGTTATTTACCTATATGTACAAACATTCTGGCTTAATAGAAAATAGATTTCTATGTTCCTTAGCTTTGTGAAACATTGCTGTATATTTAAGCTATATTTCACTGCAAGAAGTAATTAATCTACTTGATATTCCTTATACATTCTGAAGAAGACACAGTGTTTCAGTGTATTGAGCCAATGTATATATTTTATTTATTTATTTATTTATTCATTCCTTATATCTCTACCCCAGTTTAAAATCCTTTTGTCTGACAAAATATATCAGGCATGTCCATGAAACCCTGTATATGTTTAAATCAACATGAAAACTGTTTGAAGAAATCTGGTTGATATGTTCTTGCGTTTGGAGCCAATAATTTTTCAGGACCCTTTGTGCTAAGAAGTTTGAGAATATATAATTGGAGGAAACCATTTTCCCCAATCTATGTTTATTTAGATATGTTAGATTTCAGCTCCAGAATCTTCAGGCAAAGTGTCTCTTTTCAGGAACGAAAAAAAAAAAAACACAAATTCCTGAAAATTATTCCCAGAACTTCCCCACGTGGTACTTATTTTATAATCTTGAGTTTATATGTATTCAACATGTCTTTAAATTTTAAAATAATTTTTAAATTGTTTTTAATATTTTTGTTTTCTTTTGGTTTAAATGAAGGGAAAATAACCTATACAAAGGTTTATTTTCTCCAAATGATATGTTATGCCTTGCAAATATAGAAAAGTATATCTACACATCATAACCCTTATTTGCCCTTCAAAGGACTGCTTTTAATCTTGACATCATTAATATCAGTCTGCTTCTCCCATAAGGGAAAATGTATCAATACTAAGCTTTTGAAAATATCTTTTAAAAAAAAATTAAATTGAACTGGCAGAATGTGTTTTTATCCCTGCTACAGTCCACATTCATTTCTTCCTAGCTACGCAGCGTTATAGATATCCAGGCTTCTTCTTTTAAAAACATTTGTTAGACTGTGCATTGGAGCAAACAAACACATTGCCTCTGGAAGTAGGTATTCTGGCTCTCCATGGAATCATTTTTCAGGTAACTAGGACATGGAGGGGTGGAAGTAGGGTTAACTATTGATGACCTTTGGCATGAAATAACTCATCAAGTGCCTTTCCATTTTTCCCATCATCCAGCTGATCAGCCAGCTGGTGGGAAGCAGTTCTGGTACTCCCCCATCCCTAATTAACAGATCAGATCAATTGACAAGACCTCATAATTTCTAATTTCCTTCTAAGAAATTTTGCTCTGGAACACTGGTTTCTTGTGCTAGTAATAGCAAGGGAAAAATGAATGATTTGGCACCAAATCACTAAGAAAGAGGCTTCCCCCTCATATACTCAGGGAAGCTTTTTAAATTTCTGATTTGTTATTGCTTTTCATCAGGACATCTAGAAAGGAGAGAGGCGAGAATGCACATTTGTCTTTAGGAATGGATATATTCATTTGGGTATTGTAGCTCCTGATTTTCCAACTTAGACGGCCTTTGGATTGAAAAAGGTTTTTGCTTGTATTTTTAGATGTTTCTTAATAAGTGTTGAAGTGTTTGCTGGGAAGAAAAAGCAGCTGAGCTCTGTTTCTACAATTGTCATTCCAGACACCATCACCATATTTTGTACTGTAAAAAACAAAAGAAAAAAGAAACGAAAGGGAAAGAAAAAGGAAAGGAAGCTATAATTAACCCAAGCTAAACCAGCAAACATGTGCTCATTTAAAAATTAAAAAAGCACTGTTATACTAAATTGAATTCCTTGTTTAGGATTGCTTCTAAAGGATTTGAAATACATTCAAAAAAGATCAAATAAAATTCTGGTTTTTTCCCTCGATACATGGACCAGTCCTTTGCTCATGCACTTTGAAATCACAAATGATTTTTTAATTTAAATTTGGGACTAAAACTGCATGTGATGTTAATAGCTCTCTGAGTTTTCCAAAACAGCACTGAGGAAAAGTACAGAAAGCGTTTTCCAGATTCTCAATCAGAAATTGTTTCTCCTATGCTGCATATAGGAAGAAAACTGCAGAAATGAATTGCAGTTTTTGTGTGTAAGCCTGATTCAAATCTCAACATGAGAAGCTTAAAAAGTTAAAAACTTCTCTTCAACGCTCACAGCCTCTTCCTCTTGCATCAGCTATTTGTTTTTTAAAAATCAACAACACAGAGGCAATTAATATGAATAATATCCCTATTCCCTGACGACAGCAAACACTCACCCTTTTGTGTATGAGATGTTGAGAAGCAGCCTTTTAATAAGTGCTTAGTTGTCTAGTTTTTAAACAGGTCTTAAATTATGCTGATAAAGCTGAACTCTTTCTCATTAGGTAAGCAATGCCAAATATATATTAAGCAGAGGCAGAATATAAAGTAAACAATGAATAACACATGTAATGATTGCAGTTCTGTTCTTGGATTTTAAGAAAGTGATTTAAATTTTCTGGGATGTTTCAAGACAAATAGCTTTTTTTGCTGAACTGCAAAGGCAAGAGGAATTAATGGAGTTCTTCCAATTAAAAATTCACCACTGCTTTTTTTTTAAACAAACATTGTTTTAGGATACCACCAGGAATAACTGTACCTCTTACTTTTCCCTCGAAGATTTATTTTTATTGCCTCCTGTAACTAGATCATGTACCAACCCAGTTAGGTACTTTGAAATTAATCTCAATTTAATCACCTATGAAAATAAAACAGGGTATGAAGAAAATCGAAAAAAAGGATATGAGAATCTAATGCAAGAAGAAAGAAATGCAGTGAAATAATTGGTGGAAACACTTTATGTACCTACATCACTGCCGTTACTTCAGAACTGGATGAACTGACCAAATGCATTTTTTCCATGATTGGCATCTTCTTAGGTAACCATAGAAGTATTCTGAACTATTGAAGACTTGCCTCTCTTGCTTGTTTGTATTCACAGCCAACTTAAATTTGCCCTAATCCCCATATGCATGGTCTGAAGTTTGCTTCTTTAATATAAAGCATATACCCACAGTAAGTTACAGGTAAAATGTTTATTCTGCCCTATGTTCCCTCATAGCCACATCATCAGAATGTTAGACAAGGCAGAATTGTTCAGTATGGGCAAAATTGTGCCAGAAGATAGGACATAAAATAGATTTAAATTACAAGGAAGTAATAGTTAGACTTCAGGAAATATTTCCTTATGGTACAAGTTATCTGACAATGGAAAAGACTATCTCAAGAGGTAGTTGTTTCTCATTTACTGGCAGTATTTAACTAGAGGCTAGATGATGGCACCAGGAATGCTGTACTAATAGATTCCTGCACTGGGTAACAGGTTGGTCTAGTGATCTCCCTAATCCATTCCAGCCCTTCCTTTCTATGATGTTTTAGATTAAAATTACTGTGAACAATTGTAAAATTCAGTAAAAGTCACAAAAATTCTCTAGCTTCTGTGTAGAACTCAAAGATTTGATAAACATGGAGCAATTATATCTAACAGTGTAATATATTTAATCTCCAGGATGCATAAATAGCCACCCCCCTTCATAATAATTATAAAAATAGCGGGGTGGAATAGCTGAACCTGGTATTAATCTTGTGTATTTTCTCCTTCCCTACTTAGGATCCCAGGTTTAGTTTGATATCTCCACAGGGAAATCCCACTATACTGATTTCTAGAGTTATAATCCTTCAGTAGGAGACTGTGTACATTTTACAATTTATTGACTCAGTCTGGGAGCCCTGTGTTGAAAAAGTAACATACAGTATTGTCAGGAACCCACCTGTGCATATTATAAAGAGATTGTTGATAAATTCACTTTATTTTTAATGCCAATTTAATTTGCATTCCCATTAACCAAATATTAATATTTAATATTATTTCTGTGTAAATTTTGCTGTGCATAGATTACCTGAAAATATTAATACAAATATATAATTATTGAAAATATTTACAAAAATGTACTATATTATGGAAAGCAGTTGTATACACACACACGTGTATATATATATATATATACACACATACTGTATATACACACACATATGGCAAATTAATACTCAAATAATATATATTATTGTAAATGAAATACATACAAAAATGCATGCATTAAAATAGGAACCTGATGTGGAAGCAAGTTGAACTGATGTTAAGATTGGAAAAGTGAAATGTTGAGAAAGGAACAAATTGGTCCATCTATCTGAAGTGTCTCTGAAAGTTCTTGAATATAATAATGTTTTTTCAGCCAGTTTTGTTTTTATTCCACTTACTCTACTTTGCATATATTTGGCTGAAATATGATAATCTAAAGCATTAACAAAACTTATCCCTAGGTAGAATAACTCAGCTTCAGAAATAAACTTTGTAAAGAATGAATGCTTCTTTATGTTATTAAAAGATGAAACAAAGCCAATGGTTGGATTCCCTTTGCTTTGAAAGTGTTCTCTTTATTAGGCTGTACTTTATATTAGGCTGTTTGAAAGAATGGATTACTTCCTCAAAAGCTTTAGCAAAAGCACACTTTCAAAACAAGCAAAGCGATGTAAAGTCAAATAATTAAAATTAAATAGATGAATTAAATAATTATTCAATTGTTCTGCTTTAGTGCAAAATGCTTTATTATATTATACACAAGTTTATATCTTGAATACACTTAGTTTTAAAAGGGTGATCATAATCTAACCATTCCTCTTACCATATTGCTATCAAAATCTGCCCATCTACCACTCCTTCTGTTCATATTCTTTGTTACCACAAAAATACAGATAGAAATTTCTGATATTTCTGGAACAAGTATGTGAAATGCTAGGATAGGCATGTAAAAATCACTTGAATCCTATGAAAAACAGTCATAAATTAATTTTTAACAGTTTTTTATGACTATCTTTCAGTCAAATAACTTAGATAATTAATCCTATATATGTTACTTTATTGACCAGTTAATTTTTTAGCACAGAGTACATTTTTTTAGCAGCAAAGTTTTTATATAATATAGCATTGTGTTTGTTACACCATGATTTTTTTACTGCCACAGAGAAGGGTGCATGCAATTTTATTCTATAGAAGTTGAGATAATTCAGTTGGTCTTGGTATTATTAACCATGAGTCTGAGAGGAAGGATGACACTGTTGCTCTGCCTTAAAGTGGCAACATGTCTTGAATTGGCCATTGCTTTTACTGATGCAAAGCTAATTAATCATGTATCTTATGTTATCTCTAACATGCCATATTATGTTATCACTAACATGCCATATCACTAATTCTCACTTTAGTATGATTGCTATAAAAAGATCAGCAGCAACTCTACAGGTCTCCAGTATCTATGTCAGTATGTACTATAAGAATACTTGCATCCAATCTTTTATTCTGTATGTGCCACTACGTAGGTAGCAATATCTTGACTGTAGAGCAATCTACCTTGTAGGCTATTTTCTCCTACTTGGCATCCTACAGAGTTTCTAAACTAATATGGTGCTGCTAGGGAAAAAGAAAAAGAACGGGAAAACATGTGGCTCATGACTTGCCAATTTCTAACTGGAAACATCAGGTTATTGCAATGGATGGATTTACCAACTTAAGCAATGTGGAGCAATTGTTTAAAGAAAACACTGAGGTATATGAACCTTCTGTGAAGGAAAAACATGCTTGTAAGCTGTTCAGGGTTGGTGAGAGCTTTCTGTAGAACCAAAAATTGTGGAATATAAAGTGAGCATTTCTCACAGCACAGAATGTGGCAGCTGTGAGGAAAAGTTTGTAGAATGAATTGTAGACAGACAGATGCAAGAAGCTCAGACAGCACATCAGAGAGATTAGGAAAAAGTGTGGTACAGTAGTTAAGATTCTGGACTGGAAGTAAGGAGATACAAGTTTTAGTCTTTCCTTAGGCAAGGAGGCTGGCTGGGTGTTTTTGGGCCAGTCATTTTTTCTCAGTCCCAGTATGTGTGTGTGTTTTGTTTTTACTTTGAAAAAAATCTTTCATAAAAGTTAGTTAAAAATATAGAATTCCTTCAACACTTGAAAATTGGTATGTCTGGAAAGGAGGAGGGAGGAGCCTTAGCTGACAGTGTACTGGCTTCTTCCATACGGATATAAAAGAGATTGTTTTTCTCAGCAACCTCTGTTCTGATCCAGCTTAGTTTTGAATCTGGACTTTATTTTGTTGGCGTCTCTCCCCTCACCAAATTTGGTCCAATGCAGTATTGCTTTTGCTGGGCAGACAGTTGGACAGAATTCTGGGTCTATGTTCTTAATGTCTTTCTAAAACTCCATTGGGTTGGAAGGAATGAGAAGGAAATAATAACATCCAGGGTCATTAAGTATGCAGTATACAGTAGTTAATAGTGAGATTTGAACTCTTGGTGCCTGAATGAAGGGATCACTGAATGAATTTAATTCTCTTCAAGGTAATGTTTCCAATGAATCCAGATTTACTGAACTATAA
The DNA here is from genome assembly GCA_032468055.1 of Acrochordus granulatus. NCBI lineage: Eukaryota > Metazoa > Chordata > Lepidosauria > Squamata > Acrochordidae > Acrochordus > Acrochordus granulatus. The sequence goes on along the minus strand of JANHZU010002270.1, from coordinate 233 downwards.
AACTCATTCCAGATGTCTCTGTGAAAACAAAATCTTCAAAGGATAATATTTTCTTGAATATATTATCTATGAAATACATAGAATTTGACAACTGACAACATAAATGGATTCTCCATGCCCTTTGTTTTAGCAAAGTTTTAATGACCATTCAAAATTATTTTTCAGTCTCTGTCCTAATATTCAAACAGAAAATAAAAGAAATAGGTACACAAAATTTAAACAAACACAATTTT
>JANHZU010002269.1:174604-189216 GCA_032468055.1 Acrochordus granulatus | reverse complement strand
AGATGCTTGGACTCTGACTCCCAGAATTCCTCATCCAGCGTGGCTGGCTGGAGAATTCTGGGTATCGAAGTCCACAGACCTTAAAGTTGCCAAGATTGGGACACCCTGGCTTACAAAATTAGAATTTGCACCCAAGTTTAGTGGCCTTCAGAGGGCCCAAGGCAAGCGACCGGCTATCCCGAGGAGCGTCTTCTACAGAGGCTTCTCCGTGAAAGATTCAGCCAAAGAGCCGGCACGAACGTCCCTAAGATCAGCTCAAGCTTCTGCAGGCATCACCCTAAAACAAGGACACTGCTGGCCTTACCATGTTTGCAATCCTCCAGGCCGTTCATAATGCCCGACGAGTCGGTGGCTTTGCCCTGAAAGTAGAAGTGGAATGTGGCTCCTTGGAAGAAGCGCTTGAAGCATCAGGATGTGGCGCTGATATTGTCATGCTGGACAACTTTGCTCCGGAGGTATTTGGCCAAGAGAAGATGGGGCAGATCTAGGAATTAGAATTAATGCTTTTTAAAAAAAAACAAAATTCGTGGTTTCTGATTTGGTTTTTTGGGGTTGATTTTGGTGGACATATTGACATCTTGAAGCTAAAATGTGACTCGTGTGGTTTCCGAATTAAACGGCTGCTTTAAAAGCATCGGGCCCAAGAATTTTGAAATCTTTTTTTTGTCTCCAAATTTCCTGAAAACAGGAATTAGGTTGCTGCAGGTTTTGGTTTAATTGTATTATTTATTTAGAATATGTATGTGTCACTACACATGATGGAAAATCTTGAAGGGGTTAACATCGTGAACCACGGCATACAGGTATGTTTACAAGAAAGCTGGTTACACTCCCAACGTGGGCAAAGCTTTGACACGGATATCTTCCACCCTGGAACAAAACATGATTTCTGCAGGTTCTGCTTCTGGAGAGGTCTTCAGCACCCCAGATCACATGTTATCTGCTGAAAAATTTACCTTGTCCCACGCGGGACCGTTTTCACTTGGCTTGCACCAGTTTAGACCCCCCTATTCCAAACTCCCCGTCAGGTCAAATCGCACAACTACAAGGGTTTGGTTTCCTTTGTCCTTCTGCTCAACTGGCTCGTCTTCTTCCACAGGATCTGCACCCTACAGCCGGCACCATCAAGGCCTCCTTCCCCCGTGTGACAGTTGAAGCTAGTGGAGGAGTCACCGAGGAGAACGTGGCCCGCTTTGTGGGACCCAATATTGATGTGATCTCCCTGGGTTGCCTCACCCAGTCAGCCAAAGTGGTAGACTTCTCTCTCAAGATCAGCCGGGATCAGGTTCCCAAGCTGCCATTGCGCAATTTTGTTTTCTGAGCCATCAGGGTGGGAGAGCCAACCAGTGCCATTAAACCTTTGAAGAGGTAACGGGGCCCAAGTTAATTCTGCTCCTTAAAGCAGCACTTCCCGTACCTGTGCTGGTCTAGGATGATGGGAGTTGCACTCCAAGACTTCTGGAAGGCACCAGGCAGGGGAAATTTCCTGTACAGGGTTTGCCTGATAAAACCTACACCGTCTTCCTTCACAGGATCCTTGGAGCAGAACCACCATCAGGGTTGAAGGGAGAACTATGTCCATAACTTCTTCAGCATATGTGATTTTTGACAGCAATAAAATGTCGATCACTTCCCTCCCGCTTTCTCTTAGTCTGTGCCTTGCATGCCTGCTGCGGTCAATTTCGCTAAGCTGGCCAAATAAATGTTTTAAGTTGTTCCATTGTCATGTATCAAAGTTGTCATGACCAACGGTATCAGTATTGCTCTCTTGTCCTCTATTCCAAATTTTCCCACAGTCATGATACATCTGCAATTATGGCCAATTTCACATTTGCTCACCCAAACTGTGGTACTCTGTCTTTATCCCATTTCACCTTTAATCTATCTCATTTCTCAGTACTGTTAACACTTTCCAGGGCAAATCACAACCAGCCATAATGGAGGGCTTCCGGGAATTTTCTCCACTCACAATGCATTTCAGTAGAAACTTTACAAAGTTTCAGATCTCTATCTTTGAAGAATCCCTCTGTTTCTTGAGTTCATGCAACCTTTGTGCCATCCAGGATCAATCAATCTCCTTGATTTAGTCCTTAAAATCCTTACCCTACTAGTTTATGAGCTTTAGAAGTATAGAGGGAAACTTCCTATCCCTTATCTTTCCTTTAATTCCCTGTGATAAGAATTATACATAATATTAGATTAGAGCTCAGATGCTACTTGTGATTATCCTAACTCTTTTCTGTTAACTATAATTATTCTACATCGGACCCCTTATAAAATATGATCCACAGTTAATTCAAAAGCCCTGTAAAATTATCCTTGTCAAGAAGTATGTTTTCTCTCTTTACCATAACCCACTCCACCTGCTACAAATGGCTAATTGAGAAGAGGAAAAAAAAGCTGGAATGGAGAGGCAATTTCCAAACTTTTGGTTCATCCTTCTCCACTGTTGGCTTTGATCTCGCACATCACCAATAATCACCTTCCCACTCCAGGCAAAAAAAATTCACAATACTAAAAAAAATATTCCCCAATGACTGGGCACGAATGGATCTAATGAACTTACAATTATATAAACATGAAATTCAGGAAATAGGGAGGGAGAAGTCAGGTGTGGTGGCTGAGCTGGCCACATGACCATCGAAGCATTTTCAGACAACGTTGGCTCTTTGGCTATGAAAGAGATGAGCACCACCCCCTAGAGTCGGCCATGACTTGCAGGGGAAACCTTTACTTTTTGTTTAGTGAGTAGTATAAGAGCATCAGACAACACTAATATTACTGAATATAATGAATGATGTGCAGACTTCACCAAAGATGGGAGTGAGAAAACACAGGGGGTCTTATATGGGAGCGAGGATATAAAAATAAATGGGTAAGTGAAGCAATATTTGGCCTGCTGAGTTTGAAATTTCTATGTAATTATTTATGGTACTTTAATCAATTTTTTTTTAAATTTAAATATTAAAAACTTTGTTCTGAATCAAGAAGCAGACATTCTTTCCTTTTAGATGATAGTCTATACATAAGAGGTGAACTTGTCTCCTTTTCTAAGAAGGAATCGTCTTTTAAGATTGTGCTTGTTATATCCTGTATGTGTTATCAAAACTATTTTCTGAAAGTTGTACCAGACACACTTAAAAAATCAATTCACTGAACTGATTAAACGTTGCAGCCCTAAAGGGAAGAGAACGATCACATTCAGAACCTGAAGCTAAATTAGTTTGAAAAATGGGAATAGGTGCACCAGTTGAATCTCTTCTAGCATTTTGTGGTCTGAGCAGACAAGCAGACTGTGAAAACAAGGGCATTAGAAACAGAGCTCTCCTCATCTTTATTAAGACATTTGACGGAGTGAGGTCCCAGTTAGGTTAAGACTAGTTGTGGTGAGTAGGGTCAGTTTTGGGGGGTATAATTTTCCTCCCCAAATAATAATAAATAACAGATTGATAGGTTTGTTGTTTGGTTACAAAAGTGTGGATCATCAGGGACCAGCTTAAATGAAACTCCCCAGCCTGGGGGTGTCTAGGTGGAGTCCCCCACAAAGCAAGGGTGAAAATTCAGGGTTTATTCCCCTTCCTTGTCCTCTCCATGTGTGATGACATAGCAGATGTTCTTGTAGTCAACATTTCCAGCTACATCTGGAGGGAAAGCGTGCCACATATTCTTGATCTGCCAGAAAAAGAGAAGTTAAGTTGAGAAGTTGTAGGACTGCAGCTGATTTATTTCAACTGTTTTCAATTGTCACTCTAAATTATGGCTTAGCCATTAAAGAGGATGGTTGTGCCTGTTGGCATTGCCCAAGAAGAGTTGTGGGCATCTAACAAAATAAGGATATCTCATAAATGATTTATTTAGTGGGCTATTTTGGATGTGTGTTTGTGCTAGAAGAGAACAATATGGTTTGTTATAGGGTTCTTTCCTGGTTTGATTCAGTCTCTGATTTACAAGTATGGTTTCTGCTCACTATGGTTAAACTAACTAATGTGCAAACAGAACCCGAGTGTTAATATCTGCTTTTATTCTGTGATAACAGAAAAGTGCTATGCACATCCTTGGAAAAATGTTAGTGGGAAATGAAAAATGCTCAGCCTTGACTCTGGCTTCAGACTGATCCCATATACATCTAAAATTAATGATTCAATGAAATCTATACAAACATACATAAATACATCCAAATTAAACTATTTTATCCTTTTCTCCCAGTTCTGTTTAGATTTAATTGTTGACAAACATCAATATATAGAAAATGAAACTGATATAAAAAACCTGGGAAGGGGGACCATACTTGAATAAATAAAAGAGTGGGACATCAGCAGGATGCCAAGAAATTTTCTTACCTCTTCTGGAGTGAACCGGTCACACTGGGTGGTCAAGAGTTCTTCCAAGCTGTAGTGAGACAAGAAAAATATGGTGGGTGACCAAGACCCCTCAAAAGAGGTGATTTCTGATCCATTTGTCCCAAAGCACTTTTATCTTGAACGTAATTTAACGGTAAGCCATGGATTGTTTAAACAAATCAGGAAGAGTTTGCGGACCTAGTTTGTGAACCTAGTAACAGCCATTATAGAAATACGTCTGAACAGATTCAATGCTTCTGCTGGAACTGAAATGGGAGGTCAACACTCACAATTTCTTCTTGACAGTCCCCTTGCCCTCAGGGTCCAAAACTTTGAAGGCACCGATGATGACGTCCTCGGGATCAGCACCTGGTGAGATAACAGACTAGTGAAATGTTGCAACAGAGAAGTGGTTATCCATTGTGCAGAACAAGTCTGAGAACAACAAAAGAATACTCACCCTTCAGCTTCTCCCCAAACATGGTAAGGAAGACAGTGAAGTTGATGGGGCCACTGGCCTCCTTGATCATGGCATCTAACTCCTCATTCTTCACGTTCAGGCGGCCTATAAGAAAGGAAGAACAATTAGCTGCTGAGGATTTGGTTTAAGGATCCGATCATCCTTTCAGCTGTACTTAATCCAAAAATGCTCACACCACGATGCTCTTTCAAACCCCCCTCTTCAATTACCCATAGCAGCAAATGTGTCTCGCAGGTCCTCCTTGTCAATGATGCCATCTCTGTTCTGGTCAATAACAGTGAAGGCCTAGGAAGCAGGAGAGAAAGAAATACATTAACTATGTTCCTGCATCTTGTTAAACTGCTTTGTTGAACTATTCACATCAGCGTGGTTCACCTACTACACCAAGCAAAAACTAAAGAAACCACATCATGGCATAGTACAATGTGTGAAGCCAACATGTTGGGCTCTACAAAATCCACCTTCCTCTCCTGTGCTACCAAAATGAACAGTTGCCAGAATCTAAAAGTGTAAAAATAACTGTACTTCATAATAGCTTTTGGATTTAAATCTATCCACTCTCAACAGGTATCTAAACTGTGACTATAAACTGTGACTATACTATATATTGTCACAACTTTTGCAAATCACAATCTAACAGAAAAGAGGCCTTCATTTCTTAAGACATGATAAGCAAGTAATGTTCTTCTGAGAATTCATTCATCACCTGATGAAATGCCATATCAAGTGGCACGTAATTAACCCACATGCGAAAGTTTCATATTATTTTGGAGAACAGCCAGTGGGCCAAAATCAGCAACGCAGATGGGGGGAAAGACAGGCAGTTATGATGTCACAATTGAAGCCCTGCTCCTTTGTAGAACAAAAGGGTGGGATTTTGGTCACGATGGCACAAACACCCCCATAGACACTGCTGGTTTCAGCTCCTCAGCTGCAATACTTTTCTGCAGATGCACGTTCTGCCTTTCATAGCTATTCATCAAGCTTGAATGGATTTGATTAACTCAGTTTGTGATTTTCCAAATATCTGAGAGTTTTCATTTTTATTGATGTTTGTTAACACAGTCAATGATGAAGCATGAACTGCAATCCAGCTCTAAATTGAGAACCAGACATGGTCTGTTCCTAAACTGAGAGGAGAAAATGAGTATGACTGGAAAACTTGCACAATCTGTAACAGATATAATTGTTGAATATATCTACCTACATTTATTACTTAATAATTAGGTAAGTGATATATAAGCAGACAACTACACAAACTCCATACCTGTACTAACAGTGAGTATGTTTAACTTTTTCCATCTCACAGCATAGGCATCCTTATGGTTGAGCCATATGTCATGCCATCTTTAGTTTTGGACAAGTGTGTTTTCAGAAAGGACATTATTACTTGCAGGGGAATGATTCTGACTCTGGAAGTTGGTATATATGATAGGCAGGGAAAATAATTGTGGGATTTTGAAAGGCTGAAAACAGCCTTTGATTTCATAGCATAAGAGCAAAAGCTCAAGAAGCAGATCAATGAAAAATACAGTAATTAAATATCATTTGCACAGCTGATTATCATGCCAAGCCAGCTTCTAAAGAATCCTCTTTGGCCAGATTCACACAACATCAAAGCACAAATCAAGTTTTATCAACTGCAATAGCTGGGCTCGTGCAATACATTAATCCAAATTAAATAAAGTTATATGTTATTGTGATATGCAAATCCAGTCAAAGAGGTGACTCTACAGAACCAAGGAAAGATTATCTGTCAGTGATTATGGTGATCATCATCATCAAGTAGACTTGTGTGCTCCCTGACAACTCTGGGAGTTGTCCACAACTCTGGGAGGCTCATAACCGTCAAATTACAATAAATTCAATAAAACATAAAGATGGTAAATATGGTCAAGTGAGGGGTCTCCTCCCTTGCCCAAGGCCTGGGTGAAGAGCACCATTTTTCTAAATAACAGCAGAGTGGACCCACCTGAATCTCAGGAAGAACCTCATTCCAGAGGGCAGATAAGATGGGGATGAGAAATTAACTAACTGCTGCTGAACCCTAGACACAAAAAGAGTAGCTCACTTATACGTTTGTGTCTAAGTCAAGGTCACTGTAGTAGCTGTTTAGCCCTCAGTAGGTTTCCTGGATAGTTTAAATGAGAGTATTTTAATAAACAGTCCGGACTGGATATATATAAAAAAAGTCCTCAGTTGATCTTCTAGTTGTCTGCTTATCTAGCAATGCATTATAGGCTTGGAGAAGGATGCTGGTTCCAGCAAGTGGAGCACTCCTGGAGCGCACTCTTACTCTGCCCCTTCCCTTTTCTGCAGCTGTGCCCTGGAAACACCTGTCATTTGATCTCCTCCTTTGCCTCTGCCAGGAATGTGAACAATCTTAAATTGTCTCATGTTCAACCCCAAGCCCTCCCTTAAGGGGACAGGTGGTACATTCTGAAGGGGCTGTTGATGAGGTCTCCAAAGGCTGGCAGGGAGTGGTGGAATTCACTGCACCCTCGTTTTCTTCTTTTTTTGCTAAATGCTATGTGTATTTCTCTTTCCGAATAAAGAACGAAATGCTAGAATTTAGCAGATCTAAAGAAACTACATTGGCAGGGCCAACGCGGTCAAAAACTCATCTTGCATCTTACTCAGATGGACGAGGCTCTTTAACCAGAGTGTAATGCGAGTTGTGTGGTCCACATCTGGAATGGCCACCATGTAGGATACATGACAATCAAAATGTGTAATCTATAACAAGCCTTGATTTCAAATTCCACTTTTTGTAAAACTCAAATGTCTAAGATACTGGTTCAGGAGCAGAGTGTGAATGAAGACTGTGGAGAAACTGAGCTTGTTTTTCAGATTTTCAGGCTCAATAGGTTGTGTGAATCCAGTCCTGCTCTGGAGAGCAGTATCAATTTTTCACATTGTGAAAGGAGGAAGTATGAACTCTCCATTTTCCAGGGAATAAACAGTTGCGGTGGAAGCTGCGTCATCTCAACAATCTTGAAATTTGGGTATTGGCTAGAGAAGTACATCAAGAAGCTTTTCTAATTCATGTTAACAACAACAACAAAAAATACCCACTGGAAAGGCCCTGACTACTTTGGGTAGAAGCCGAGAGAGCTAATGTAACATCAGCACCCCAGTGTCAGCAATGTACTCAAGCATTGTTGAATTATGACAAAAAGGATCCTCTGGTCTGAGGAAGTTACATTCTAGGTACAAAAACATAAAAGAATATTCAAACACAACCAAGGCAGTCCAGAAATCTTGATGGCAAATCCACTGTTTCCCATAAAAAGATATTTTAAAAGATATTCTAGCTCCAAAAGCATTATATATAACGCATCTTCATCCTGAGTCAAATCATCAGTTCATCCTGTTCACTGATTTGGATGGCAGGATCTCTCCGGGGAGATCCAATCCAATACCTAGTTCCACAAGGGCGCAGCTCGAACAGTGGACTGATCTCCAAAGAGGCAAACTGACTAAGGAGAAACAAATAGTTGAACCCACAACTCATCTGAGCCATGAAAATCCAGATGCCCACTAGATGACAACCAATAATTAGTTTCTTTCTGCCATCGAGTGAGTACCAAACCAGATTGGATAGCTCTAGTTCTAAACATCCAGATTGTGACTTCTACTTGCCCTATTCCAACGACCTTCCCAAACTACATGCTCTCTCATTATGTTACTCAAACTCACATCATTCCTATAATGGGAATTGCAATTTCGGATCAGATTCTTTATCTACTTGGGTTGGGTCAATTTCATTTCATTAAAAAAAATGTCACCAAGTGCCTATAGATCTCAGCAGTATGAACCTGGGGGTTCTCGAGCCAGCAAAACATGGAATGAGGGATTGTGTTTCTACCATTGGATTCTAGCACCACCAAGTAGGAATTCTTTTCACCCTTAGCAAATTATGGGAAACATAAACACGGCAGAAGAAATAATAGAAAAGGCAACAGAATTAAAGGGAAGGAAATCATCCCTACTGTCTTGCAGTAGTCCTCCTGAAAGCATCTAAAGACTAAGGGGACCCGAGTTCCATCTTATCACAAACATCTATAGATGATTTTCATGCTTGTGAGACTAAGGATAGTTCTTTGGGTTTTTTTGAAAGAAGGCAGGTTACACATGCAATTAAATAAATATGCACATTGCAAGAAGTGATCTGTTCTCTCATATGTTTAAAAGGAGCCCCTCAAAAAAATTAAGCGCAAACATATATTGTAGGAAAAGGAGAAAAAGCTTCCAAAGAAGCTACAATAGTTTGCTCCCAGCTCTACTTCTAAGGTGGCCTTTATCTCCTTTATGTAGATCAATGTCTAAGACTGAAAGACCTTCAGGCTTCATTTTCAATGGAAGGGACAAAGACTTCTGCTTCTTGCCTCCACCTCCCAGACTAGCCAGCCAGAATGGGTTTCCAAACATCTCCTTGTAAGGTTCTGCCATTTGCTTCCTCCAAGCACAGATGTCACCTCTTTGCTCAGTCCTCTCTCACCCAAAATAGACACTGCTGCATTGCAAGGGTCTTGGAAAGGAAACACCATCATCTTTGGGGTGGGGGGTGTGGAGGGATAGTGCCTGCCAAAGGGCAAAAAATGCTTCTCTGAAATGAAGACTATGAATTTAAGTGGCAAGGAGAAGAGAATAGCTCCGTATGGAAAGCTTGTACTCACACAGACTTTTACAGGTGAGAGTCTTTGTTCAAAGCCCACATTAATTTAAAGAACAAGCTTCCTAAGTAGAACAAACTGGAATTACCCTCAGAAAGGAAAAGCAATTTTAATAGCATGCGGAAAGCTCTTCATCCATGCACAGTTAGCAGGTTCTAAGCACCAAAGTGGAAACACACTCATAATTGCTAATTATTTTGGCTCTTCAGAAACATGGCCAGGTTTACACATCCTAATAAGCCATAACCCATGGTTTACAAATCCAGTTTTGATCCTGCTTTACACATCACAAGAAGTCATGGCCTGCTTGATGGTGCTTTCCCAAATAAAACAAAAATAATTTTGAATGTAAGCATTCAAGCTACATATCATAGGGAGATAGACAGATATTTTTGGAAGGAATTGGTCCACCTATATCATCTGTGGATTTCCACATTCTCCCTCCCTCTTCAGGAAATTCTTTACAGTAGCCTTCCTCAATATTGTACCGCAGGTGTGACAAAAAAAATAAACCCTGTCTGAGAACAATGGAAATTGTAATTTCCTTACATTTGAACTGTATGGACATACCTTGGAATTGACAACAAAATGAAGAAAATGTCTTTAAATTCACCATTATTAGTAACAATAATTAACAGACTTATACAAAAGCCAAGGAAAGGAAAAATAATAAACGGTCGATGGGTAGAATTTCAGGACAAAAAAGCCCTATTTTTGTAAAATTTGTGCAGTCTTCAAATCAAAACATCACTAATCCCATACCCAAACAGATATCCGTAAATGGTTCCACCAATTCCTGAAGTAAGTCATCAAAAATTGCTCCATAATTTATCTCGACTTTTTCTACTTATTGCTGAAACTAGAAAATGTAACCTGAATTCATACAACACGTTGGGTTATGCTAAACTGGATGTATCTGTATATGTAAAACAGGCTCCTTGAAACATTTAATTAGGTTCTGTTGGAACATCCAATTCTTCTGCGATTAGTCAACAATTTTTTTCAAAGTGAAGACAGAATCTGAACTGAATAGTAGAAGGAAGCTTTAAGAGCAAAGTCCGTTCCTATATATTCAGTAATATAGTTAAAACCTCCTTCTAGGATGTGAGCTCTAGCTGGTGTTCCTGATGCTTCTGCTCAGTGAGATCCAATTATTTATCCCAAGATCCTCTTTTAATGGCATCACTGCATTTGTTATATTTCCAATTGGTTGATGCCCCTTCCCACTTCCATCTTTTTTCCTTGTTCTTACCTCTTTAAACTCCTGGATCTGTGTTTGGTCAAACATGGAGAAGACATTGGAGCTTCCTTCTGCTGCCCTTCTCTTTGCCTTCTTGGGTGCCTGAAAAGCAAGAAAGATGGGCATTCAAGGTCAGATCACTGCAGCCTTATCTAGGGCAACCAGGCTTCCCACTTTCAAAGTTGAAATTAGTTGAAAGAAAAGGGAGAGAACCCATGGTACTGTCCACCAGTTCTCAGCACAGACATCATTGACTAAGTACATAGATCACCTAGTCATAACTTCCACTTTATGATTAATTACCCTACAACTTAAATTGTAGAACTTATTTATAGTTTTGTAACTTGCCCTGTGCAAAGGTGACATGAATCATCACTTTTGGTCCTTATGCATTTTCTAGTTTTTGACAATGTGTAAACAGTCAATCAGAACATGCAACACCTTATTAAGAAAGGATTCCCACCACACAAAGGTTCTAGAGAGTTACTGTCTGTTTTTGCAAACTGATAAATTCAGTCACAGTGGACCCTACACAGTGTAACTGAAGAGATTGATTAATTTGAGTGTAACTGAAGAGATTGATTAATTTTTACACGATTGATCGTGTAAACCGTATTTGATCATTTTCTACATTTTGCTGGGCGGAAGGGGGAATCCTACTTCCTACTTAATGTCAGACATTTTTTTTACTTTAACATAAATAATTAAAACTTCCTATAAAAGGTGTATATTTTCAAAATAAAATAGTATTAATATTTGTTGTTTTCTATAAATACAAGGGGATTAATCCTTAAGGAAAGTCCAGCAAACAATTTTATTGTGTAGCAAATGTCTGAAAAAGTGAACATTAAAGAGAAACATGAACAGTCATTATCTTAAAGGAATTGTACGCTTTGGTTTGAGAAACAGCAAAAGTTGCAACTCTTGTTTACAGTCCAAATACAGAGCTGATAAAAGTTTGATGCATCTTCTTGAAGTCTTCATTTCAGGGTTGTTGCAACTAATTTCCATGAGGATGATCCTTTCTTTCTTTGTATGTAAATATGTTGTATGTATTATAATTTTAAGCTTCTCAAATACGATTTTGCAAGCTTTCATAAGTAATATATTAATACAGTAAGCAGCAGTCCTTATTTGCCTTTAAAATGATAGCTTGGGCAAATAAAACATGTATGAACAAACCCAATTTGGAGGAAAATGACAACTGCTTCAGAAAATAGCACGAATCCACAACTGGTGTACCTAATGGAAACCCTTCTATGTGGGGAGACTGTATCCAAAACAGCCGTATAAATAACTTCAGCTGGTTTCTCAAGTCTATCCTATGCAGGGAAAGAAAAATATAAATGACATTTTACCCTCTTTTTCACCATTTTCTCTCTCAACTTTTGTCAATAATGTCTCTTTTTGAACAATATTATCATACAGTATGTAGAATGCATAGGATAATGATCTGCAACTCAGGAAGAGTTATTTAGAATGAGGGTGATTATACGGAGATAGCCTGAAGGATCTCTTTTCTATCTTCAGTGTGGTTGGAAATGCTCTTTCTTGATCCTCAGTTCCTGAAAACTGATCAGCATGTTACTTCTGGGAAGATCTGAAGATGTGACAGGGATGGCAAGGCAAATATGGAGCGAGAACTTGAAGATTTAGACAAAGCAGGCTGTCAAGTGGGTCTCTTTCATGTGTCTAACCAATGCAAAAATAAGAACTTTGGGGTTCTGGCTAGAGATAATAGATGCATCTCAGTCCTCTCGTGACACTCAGTTGGCCAGAACCTCTAATAAAAACAAGTAAAAGTTTGGAAATTCCTGTAATAGGAACCAAGGGATAGAAGCATGGCTAGAGAGGAAGGGATTGTAGGCTAGAGGCCTCAGGTGGAGAAGGCTTATATCTGTATGCTGACAAGTTAATGTTTTTTAGCACCAATAGATGAGTTCTTGAGAGATCCAGTGGTCAAATTATTGAGGGTTATCTTCTCTGCATGGCCAAAGTTTCAGGAATGTTCTGGAGTGATTGCTCTAAAAGCATACCTTAGAGTTCGTTCACTCCAACTTTTCCTCTGATGTGGTTTTTCAGAGGAGAGGTACACAAGGCACCCCAAGAAACTCCAAGGGTGAAGGGAATATTTTTAAAAGTGCATTCCTTGTCGCTCATTTAAAAAAAAAACCTAGACAGGTTGCAGCTTCCTTTATCTGGATCTTGTGGTGTCTTGAGGAATCTGACTCAGAAGCTCCTGTCTGTTCAGCAGCTGTTCAGCCACCCTTTGTTCCTTTTCGAAATAAAAGTCAGGCAAAGCACCGACAGATTCCATGTGTAATATGGAAACCTCCTGCTGTAGGATTCAAGAAGAGCATTATGCAGTTATTCAGGGACTGAAAAGATTCACCTGCAAGATTGAGGATGCAATGCCAAGCAATGCCAAGTATTGTTAAGATCAGATTCATCTCAGAAGGTGAAGAAAATCAAACACAGTGTTAGATGTTGAATCATCACCCATATGCAGTAATTTGATATTCTGCACGACTTCCAAGTTTTCTTCTCCATCTCAAAGCAGCACAGATGCCCTTGTGTTCTCATAATCTTCCCTGTCTCTTTAACAACACCAGAGTTTCCTCTTATCACACACATTCCTTTTGCCCAAACATCAAAAAAGCCCTAACTGAAAATACTCAACATTCACTCACATATTTATAAAGAAAAAGCTGGGCTGGGAGATCTTTAAAGAAAACTGCAGAGAGAATTTTTCACCCTTTCTCCACCTCCTTTGCCGATTTTATCCTTCATCAAGAGGATGAGAAGCCACCCTACTCCAGTGCTTGATTTCTTTGGGGAAAATAAAATCAGATCAATAGATGATTTAACTTTTTCATTTTTTTTCTGTGCACTGAACATTTTCCACTAGTTTGGACTGAGGAGGCACCTATTTTCCTTAGAGACCTTCTGTCCTCTTTATCTGCATCCCCAATTTTTCTCACTTACCATGTTTTCTCAGTGGGCAGGTAAATGGGTGAACAGCAGCTGTGGATGCGATGGGGATGTCCCAGGGGCCAGAAGGGCAGACAGCCTAGACACTTGGCTATGAATTCCCCTGGGGTTATATAGACTCCCTCGGTGGGAGGAGGGACAGCTAACTATAGTCACATCTTCAAGTTTGGGTGGGTGGAGGATGGGGGTAACTAGAAATAGATTTCAGAGGAACGCAAAAGGGCCAAGTCCTTTCTTGGAGACAGGGAAGGTATATTAGGTTTGATGGTCCATAATTCAACAGCCTTATTATTCTGGGGGGTCAGTGGTAGTCCAGCTCCAAATCAAAAGGGGGTGAGTTCACATCCCAAATGAACTCATACCATGGTTTGGTTGTTTATGGCTTGCCAATCTACCAAGAAACCGTGGTTATGCAAACATGTTTTTGTTTGATATATGAACCCAATCAGAAGACCACTTCTTGCTCAAAAATCGATCCATCGGGGCCCACATGGAGAAAATTGGTCAGATTTGATCGATCAGGATTTGCAGAGTTTAAAATAGTTTTTTTTGGTCTGAAATTTAAAGCATTAAAGGGACTTCAGTACTCGCTGCCTAACCCTAACCTAAGGATCTAGACATCCATTGGCAAGATTGGACAGCGCATCCCAAATTTTCTAACCTGGAAGTTCTGATTCAGCTGAGCATCAGCCTTCTTCCTGCTTAATGCACCTGGGTAAAGGAATCCATTGATCCCCTCTGCTGAGATACATGAAAGCTTCAAACATCAGCCTGGAAGATCTATCATGCCAAGACAGCTTCTTTATTCCGTCTTCTCCCTTCCTTTCCTCCCTCCTTCTCTCTGAGCTCAAGGTATCCGATGTCCCTGAGAAAATTTCCTTTTT